>CM076578.1:1740969888-1741221425 GCA_034641835.2 Pinus albicaulis | reverse complement strand
TTAAACCAACAAGGTTAGTCAAAGGACATGGACTGGCCAAATTGCTGACAGAATCTAATTTCCAAGCTTTGGGAATTAGTTTACTTGCACCTGTAGATGAAGTGGTTGAAGAAAAAGATCATATTAAGACAAAGTCAGCAATCAAATATAAATTTCTCTGCTGAGATTGGTATAAAGATATTATTCATTATCTGTGTTTCTTTTCTTGTCCTCCCTCAATCAACAAAGCTTTAAAACTTAAAGCTCAACCTTATGTTATAATTGACGCTAAGTTGAATTGGAAGGATCCTGCTGGTGTTTTGCTGTTATGTTTGACAGAAGAAGAAAAAATGGAGGTGATTAAAGAATACCATGAATGCTTGTGTGGAGGTCATTATAGCTGGAAAGTAACTGCACATAAGATTCTTAAATCAGGTTTTTATTGTCCCTCTTTATTTGCTAGTGTATATAGAGCTGTTAGAAGTTGTCAGAAATGCCAATTGTCTGCAAAAAAGAAAAGGTTAGCTCCTTTACCTATTCTTCCTGTTTTCATTGAAGAACCCTTCAGACAATGGAGATTAGATTTCATTGGGGAGATTAATCCACCATCAAGTGGGTAGTTTAAATGGAATTTAACTGCCACTGATTATTTTACAAAATGGGTGGAGGCATTTCCTACTAGAAAAGAAAATGATTTGGTGGTAATGAAATTTCTAGAAGAGAATATCTTCAGCAGGTTTGGATGCCCAGTAAAGATTGTAACAAACAATGCTCAGGTGTTAAACTCAGTCAGGTTCATAAATTTTGTCAAACTTATAATGTGATATTGCCTCATTCCACAGCGTATCACCCTCAAGGAAATGGATTAGCAGAATCATCCAACAAGACATTGATGAAGATCTTGAAGAAAACAATCAATGAAAATCAGAAGGATTGGGACTCAAAGCTGGTTTTTGCTCTCTGGGCGGTGAGGATGACTACTAGAAGATCCACTGGTAAGTCACCTTATGAATTAGTATATGGTACTCAGGCTGTATTTCCCACTCAGCTAGCAAGACCAGTGATTTATTTTCTTCAAGAAGCTCAAGAGGAACCTAATGCATTAATAATAAGACTGAATAAGGTGATAGAATTGAGTGAAAGTAGAAATAAAGTCAAAGACAATTTGGTCACATATCAGGAGAAAATGAAGTCCATTTTTGACAGGAAGGCAAAGGAGATCATGTTTCAAACTAGAGATCTGGTATTGAGATGGGATACCAGAAGAGAGGATAAAGGGAAACATGGTAAATTTTATCCTTTATGGTATGGCCCTTACAAAATCACTGAAGCCAGATCAAATAACACTTTTATGCTGGAAAATCTTGATGGAGAAGTAGTAGAAGTTCCTGTGAATGCGCAGTACCTGAAACACTATTTCTGGCACTAAAAACAGTTGGTTCATCATTGTACATATTCGGTTTTCTCTCATTGTATATTTCTAATCAAGAATTTTTTGACTCCATGCCCAAAGTGAAGGCATTGATCTGCAGGTTCTTAGTGTTTCGTGGAAAAAATCACTATCCCCAAGTGGAGAGCCAGATGTTGTGGATCATTTGCATATCCTTTTATTTTCATATTTGAAAATATAAAAATTAGAAATTGTTGAAAAATGTGTTAAAGTATCAAAATTCTTATACTTTAGCATGAAAAGAAAATATATTTTTGGTTGCTATATTTGAGCTAAAGTTTAAATATTTTAAACTTTATGAAAGTGGGTTCCACATTGATGTTTAAATATCGATCGGTTTGTTGGACGGAAAGCGTTAATAACACAAGTTCCTATCAAAAATCCCAACCCGCGGGCACAACCAGCTCACGAGATAGCAAGAGGAGTGCCTTCGCAGTTGATTGGGTTGACTGCAGGGACAACAGAGATGAGCGGTGGAGATCGAGTACGGGAGTACCAGCCCAAATTTTCCTCCGTACCTCGAGACCCCCCACAGTGACGTCAGACGCTGAGTTGTTCACATCTATCTTCCACGTCAGGAAAAATCAACGGCTCGTTGGCGTGTCATGTCAGCATTAAATTCAAAGGCCGCGCCACCTATTTAAGCAAAATTTGCATTTGTTTTTCAAATCATTTTTGATTAGTTGCACTGCGTCCTGTTTCACTTTTCCATCACCCTCGTAAATTTGACCACCCTGGGAGTTGTTCTTGTGTAAATCCTCAGTCATGGCTAAGCAGTCGTCCTTATTAGGTTCTGCCAGTCATATCCCTCTCATGGATACCAAGAGTGATATTCAAGATACCGTGTGTTCTATAATTCATTTTCCTTTCTATCAACAGGTCATCCTGAAGGATAAAGCTTCCCCTATTTATTCTGCCATGGTAAAATCTAGAATTGTTTCTGCATGTATCCCAAAGACCCACCTTTTCCCTAAATTTATACATTGGTTAGTGTTAGTCATGTACCTGGGAAGTGTTTTGTTATGAATTGTTAGGGATAGAATGTTCTGCAAGTGTCCACCCAGCTAATCCGCCAAGCCCTTTTCTATCCCGAGTCAGAGTCATCCATTCAATTCTCTGACGATTCTTTGCCAACTTATTATGATAATCTTGCAGGTGAAGACTTTAATCAGTTCATATTCTTTTTGAAGCCTGACACTAAACAATTTCAGCTGGACAACAAAGAGTTCGCTATGGAGGTTTTTGATGTAGAGACTTGACCTATATTAAGTAGCATTATGAAAATTCTGGGCAAAAATGATGACAACACAGTGGACACATCAGTCTTGGGGATGTTTGCCATGATGATGAAGCCAGGAATGGAGTTGGATATTCCATCATATTGGGAGGAAGTAGTCAATTCGCATCTAATGAGCCTTTCATTAACAGGTTCTTTTAAATTTCCCTTATTGATTGTCTACTTGTTCTTATATCATAATGTGGAAGAATTCATGCATTTAGATCTGAATATTATGGATGTAAACAAGAAAAGGCAATCAGTAATATTCTGGACTGATATAGTTAGAAGAGAGCAAAATGAAGCTGGATTGTTTGATTTTTCCAGCCATTTCATGTCAGTTGCATATAAAATATTGAATGGATATCCTCCTCCCCATTTTTTACCTAAAGCTTAGGAGTACTTGGATTTAGGAACCAATTTCAAATTCAGAGATTGATTTGTTTTTTAAGATTACTCTGAAATAAGGCTATATGGGGCAAGTGTTGAGCCTTATAGACTCCCAACGTTTGTACGTATGAGGCTATTTGCCTTAGAATTGTTGGAAATATTGTCATTGATGGCAAAGGAGAAGAAAGTAGCAGCACCTGAACTATCACAAAGAAGAACCAACAAAAAGAGGCAGCAAAGATGCAGAGAGGTAGCAGAGAGGCAACAAAGATGCAGAGAGGTAGTAGAGAGGCAACAAAGATGCAGAGACGTAGTAGAGAGGCAGCAAAGATGCAGAGAGGTAGCAGAGAGGCAGCAAAGATGCAGAGAGGTAGCAGAGAGGCAGCAAAGATGCAGAGAGGTAGCAAAGAGGCAGCAAAGATGCAGAGAGGTAGCAAAGAAGTATGAAATTCACAGTGAATGCACATTTCTGTGAGAGAATGTATGAGAAATTAATATGTTGATTGGTAGCGAAGTTCAATAGAACTGGAGTGATACACTAGCGAAGATTTAATTAAATAGAGATAAATCTTTGTTTGCCAAAATGATGAAATCGAAAGAAATGGAATAAATCGAGAGGATAAATGCATGAAACTGTATAAAGACCGATCCATTCGAAAGAGTCAAGTTCATATATAACAACAAAATCTGCACAAACACTAGAGAAGGAACAACTATTAATGCAATTGAGGAAGTTAAAGTCGAGAGCAAAGAATTTATGCTGAGAGCTAACTGTTTTATAAAGCTTGATGCAACGAGAAGACCGCATATAAAAGAAAATGCATTGGTTAATAGTGCAGTTTAGGAACGAAACCTGGGGTGGAACCATGAAGACGAGCGGAACCGAAATTGAACAGTAAAGACGGGTTTCAAACCCAAACCGACAGTATTCACATAACAAATAGACAGTATATGGTATTGCGAAAAAAAATGCGATAGCATCCAGGCGTTGACACATTGCCCAGGTGGTATTCCAAATCCACCCATTTTGCAAAATATTTTCATGTTAAAGTTATGTTCTGGAAAAAATGCGATTTGCGTTTGATCATTGAGGTAAGGGGATCAACGATCATCGCATAGCCAAGTTGCGGGGACGTTAACTGGTAAAGAGGTAGGAATTAAACCCTGTGGGCCCCAATTGTTATTTTATGTCGGCATTGGGTTTAATCAATGTCAGAAGTCATATATGAGCGAATATTCATATGTGTTGGCGACTAATTAAGGTGTGAAGGCTCCATATGATATGTGTTGATTAATATGCATTGGTAATAATTTACCAAGGTCGAACTTTGAAATTAAGATGTTCACATGGATAAAATGCTACGATAAGCCTCAAGTTTAATTATAAGGTCTGGGGGTTTAGAATTAAAACCGATTGATGTTTAATCAAATTCTTTGTGTAAGACCTTGGAAAAAGGAGTTCGTTTGTGAACCAAACCTTGGGTATGGAAGTTGATGGGTTTTTAATTGTAAAGTGAACCTTAGGTTTATTTACATATGAAGATTTCCTAGGGTTTATTCAGAATCGGAAGGTTGAAGGTATGAGCGTGTAAAACAAGAGTTTTATCTTTGGTTTGTTATATGTTACATGGGTCAACATATAATATGAAGAGTTATGATATGCATTGAATGAGGTTGTGGGCCCAAAAGTCCCTATTGATATATGCATTAGTGCGTTGGTTTAACAAAGTCAAGTTTAATACGAATAAAGATGACAAAAGTTGTGGGTCCGACTATGTGCTAGTGCTGGAATTAAAACATTATATAATGGTTCAGTTGTAATATTCAAATGATATTTCGACATATTATAAGATGGGTTTTGATTATGGTTTTAACCATAGGTTTGAAGCCGAGAATTAAAGCGTCCGCATAGAAGAATTAAAATCTAGGGTTTTATCATAAAACCTGAGTTATATGCCGAGACTTATATAATGGAAATTAGCATATATGGGTTTAACTCCGAAGTTGAGATATCAATATCCATTTCAGGGAGTTAGAATAGCAGATTTATAATGAGGCTTTGACCTTTGATTGAAGAAGCTTCTGCATGCAGAGTTTATAAATTTTCCCAGAAAGTGAACTAAGATTGGGCATTAATGGGAATGCATTTTTATATGCATGAGGCTTTGAGATTTATTAGGGGCTAAACTTGTAAAGCAGTTATATATGCAGCATATACACAATTGTAGTGAACAGAGATTGCAGATTTGAAGAGGTGTGCAATGAAGGTATTCAGATTTGCAGAATCTGAATTTGAAATGCACAGGAATGAAAATGTGGGTTTGTTACACTACAACAGAAGAAAAGACAAGCATTTAGTGAGCCAAGAACTGAAAGGGTTGAATGAGATATATCAGTTGCAAATCTAAATGTAAATGTTTAATTGATTTTATATTGTTTGTGATGCAAAGGCAAGTCTCCGGAGGCAAAGAAATATCCCACTGTAATATTGAAATATATACCTATTGTTATATTTTTTTTCTGAATATGCTAGGAAAGAAATGAGAAGGTGGAAGTCAAAGATTCATGGCTGTTCACTTCGAATTCCCTGTGGAATACAAAAAATCATGAGGTAAACTCTATAAATGATATCACATAGATATGCATAGACGGGTTAGAGAATGGAGAAATGAGGTAGAGAGTGTAAGTAGAAGGAGGAGCTGATAGAGAAGCTGTGAAGATTTAGAGATGATATAAGGCAGATATGAAGACTAGTGGACAATAGTGAAGAAGGAACAAAATAGAGCTGATATCCAGGTAAATCAGCAAGTGGTTTTTTATGAAAGAGTGAGGAAGTTGGTGCTTCCATATCAAGTTGTAGCTTGATAAGATGTCAGTTGTAGCTGGCTGAGGTAGGAGCCTCCTGTAGGTTGTAGCCTGTAGAAAATAGATGGGAGTTGGAGCTTCCTTGCAAGTTGTAGCTTGCAGAATTGAGGTAGGAGCCTACTGTAGGTTGGAGCCTGCAGAAAATCAGTGGTGAGAGGGAGTTGGAGCTTGCCTTTGCATCACAACAATAATAATATGTGGTTTTCTCCCTTATGGGTTTCCACTTATATCTGTTGTCTATGTGCATGATGTTTATGTGTTGATATGGTGTATCTAATCTGCTTAATACTTGCTGCTCACATATTAAGATTGATGTTACATTATGTAATAAGTTGATCATGAAATGAAGGTGTAAATAAGTTTAAAGGAAAGTTTAATAAGAACGTGACTGCATTAAACTGATTCACCCCCCCCCCTCAGTTTAACTAAGGGCTCAACAATTGGTAACAGAGCAGGTTCCTTCTATATCAATTTAACAACTGGAAGGAGATCCTAGGTCCCCAGGATGGCTAGTCTAGAAGGATGCTCAACAAATAAAGCCCCTTTGTTCACCCGTACAAATTATGCATTCTGGAAAATAAGAATGAGGACGTACATAATGTCTCTAGGAATAGAAGTTTGGGCTGCTGTGGAATTGGGATATGCCCCAAATGAGTCTAACTCAGAGAAAGATGCCAAATTAGATTTTGTAGCTAATGCAAAAGCCATGAATGCTCTCTTAAGTGGACTCTGTGAGGCAGAATTTATCAAAGTAATGCACAACAATATTGCCAAAGAAATATGGGATACATTAGAAAGCATCCATGAGGGAGAAAAAAAGGTGAAGATAGCCAAACTACAAGTCTATAGAGCTCAGTTTGAAAATATAAAAATGAATGATGATGAAGACATTGCCAGCTTCTTCTTGAGGGTTGCAGAAATTGTGAATAACATGAAAGCTCTAGGAGAAACCATTAAAGAATGTGTAATTGTTCAAAAGATTCTAAGATCTTTACCATCCAGCTTTAACCCCAAGGTTTCTGCCATAGAAGAAACAGCTGATTGGGAAACTTTGACCATGAACCAATTACTTGGAAACTTAACAGCCTATGAGATGAGACTGCCACAGAGGAAGTCAAATGTGAGGGAGGCAACCTTTTAAGACAGAGAAGAATAAAGAAGAAAAAGAAGATACATGCTCCTGCTCTGATGAAGAAGAGGCTAAATTTATCAGAAGATTAGATAGAGGCTCAGGCAAGTATAAAGGTAAACTTCCATTTAAATGCTTTAACTGTGGAAGAGTTGGACACTATGCTTCTAAGTGTCCTCATAAGAAGACAAAGAATCAGACTCAAGAGTCAGAGAAAACCATATCAAAGAACTGGCAGAAAGGGAATAGATACAGGAGAAAATCATTTTATGCTCAGCAAGATAGCAGTGCATCTGAAAACTCAGATGAAACCTCAAATGAAGAAGGAACCTCTGAATTTGTATTGATGGCCAAGGAAGAGCTTGAAGGATTCCTTCTAGAAGATGAGGAAGAAGGTGAAGTTGATCTTGAGGGGGAGCTAAGAAGTGCCCTGGAGGAAATAGACAGACTTAAACTAAAGTGCAGAAAACAGAAAGACATTCTCCTCAAATATGTAAGAGAAGAACAAAATTCAGAAGACCTCATTCAGTTGAAAGTAGAGCTTGAAGAAGCCAAGAAGGTAGAAGACACTTTACTTAAGAAAATTGAGGATAAAATTCAGAAGCAAGAGAAATTGGAAGAAGAAGTAGTATGCTTGAGGAAGAAATTAGAAAACACCCAAAGGAAATTGTCAATAAACACTTCTCAAATGACAAGCTCTGATAAGTTGAATAAAATACTAGATGCTCAAAGATCTCCTCTGATAAAAACTGGGATAGGCTATGAAGGAGAAACAAGTAAAGTCAAAGAAACAGATAACAAGAATATCATTTTTGTAAAAGCTGTCAAGGATAATGAAGCAGCTCATAAGGTTCCTACAGAAGTAGAAGCCTGCAATGAAGTAAACAGAAACATGAAGGAACCTCAAATGAAAAAGAACGAAATAAATAAACAGTCAACTGAAAAAGGCTCATATACTCCTGAATATATAAAATTTGGAAGCTATCAAAGGAGATTCTTCCCCCCTATGAAAAATGTCACTTGTTATGCCTACCACAAACTGGGACATATTGCTGCTCACTGTCATAAAAGGAGAATCGATTCCAACCAGCAAAGGATGCAAAACGTGAAAAGACTACCTCAAGCAAACAAATGGAGAAGAAAACCCTTCATCAGGTACACTAATTGTTTTTATGGGTATTGTTTTTACTGTAAGGAATTTGGCCATAAAGCCAAGGAGTGCAGAAAATATGGACAAAGACTGATGTTCAAAACCTCAAGGAGATTTATGAATTATGGAGAGTTCACTCATACTCATAATTCTGCTAAAAATATGATCAAATGTTGTGTATGCCATAAAATCGAACATATGTCTTCCCAATGTCCGCTAAAAGAATGTGGTCCATCTTCTCAGAAAAGGTGCCAAACAAATAGTTGCCTGCAGTGGAAAAAGAAGTTGAATAAGTGTGACCTGGCTCTAATAGCCCAAGATTAGAAAAGCCAATGGTATTTGGACAGTGGATGCTCAAAGCATATGACTGGAGATAGAAGCAAGTTTATAACCTTTGATGAAAAGAAATCTGGAAATGTAACTTTCGGCAATGATAAAGCAGGGAAAATCAAAGGAAAAGGCTCAGTCAGTCTGGATAATGGAAGAGGAAAGGCCCAAGATGTACTATTTGTGGATGGGCTGAAAGCAAATCTGCTTAGTGTCAGTCAAATGTGTGATAAAGGCTGTGAAGTTCTTTTTAGAGCACAAGACTGTGAAGTAAGATCAAGCACCACAGGAAAGACCTTGATCAAAGGTATTCGAACAGAAAGTAATGTCTATATAGTGAAAGAAGAGAATGAAGCATGCCACCTAAGAAAACTTGATGAATCATGGTTATGGCATAGAAGATTGGGACACCTTAACTTTGACCACATCATCAGTCTGAGCAAGAAGAAAGCAGTCAGAGATATGCCAGCAATAAAGAAGCCTTCAAATACCATATGTAAATCTTGCCAATTGGGAAAACAGACCCGCACATCTTTTAAGACCAAAGATGAACTATCAACAAGTAGGCCACTTCAGCTTGTACACATGGACCTGTGTGGACCTTCAAGAACTAAAGCACCAAGTGGAGAATCTTATTTCATGCTAATAATAGATGATTTTTCCAGAATGACATGGGTAGCATTTCTCAAATATAAATCTGAAGCACTTGAAAAATTCAAGATATTCAAGGCATTGGCAGAAAATCAAACAGGATGCAAGCTAAAGGGCATCAGATCAGACAGAGGAGGTGAATTCACAGACTATGATTTTGCAGACCTATGCAATGAGCATGGGATAAAACAACAGTTTACAATTGCAGGTACACCTCAACAGAATGGAGTGGCAGAGAGACAAAACAGGTCAGTACAACAGATTGCCAGAGCAATGATGCAAGAAAGTAACATTCCCCAAACCTTCTGGGCAGAAGCAGTACACACAGCTGTTCACATTCTTAACAAAGCTCATTTAAGACCAAACTGTGACAAGACTCCTTACGAATTATGGCATGGTAAACCAACATCAATCAAGCACTTTAGAGTCTTTGGAAGCAAGTGTTTCATAAAAAATAATGATGAAAAATTGGGGAAGTTTGATGCAAGAGCTGATGAAGGAATATTTTTAGGATATGCATCCAAGAGTAAGGGTTACAGGTGCTACAAAAAAACACTACACAAAATTGTGGAAAGCATTGATGTAATATTTGATGAAGATCTACTAGACATAACAAGAAATACAAGATGCAGCAATCCTCTAGAAGATCATGAAGAAGAGAACCAAGATAATGATGAACTGAGCAAGGCAACAAAATATACTGAATTAAACTCAAAAGGTCCCTCAAGACACACTCAAAAGAATCATCCAGAAGATCAAATCATTGGGGACAAGAGTGTGGGAGTCCAGACAAGAAGACAGCTTGCTGAACAGACAGAAGAAGTATACCTAGCCATGCTATCTCAAATAGAGCCAAAGAAGTTCGAAGAAGCCAGCAAAGACAAAAACTGGGTAAATGCTATGAATGAAGAACTAGACCAAATTGAGAAGAAAAATACCTGGGAATTAATTCCAAGACCCACTGGGAAAAATGTCATTGGCACAAAATGGATATTCAAGAATAATATGAATGAACAAGGGCAGGTAATCAGAAATAAAGCCAGACTTGTATGCAAGGGATATTCACAAATTGAAGGTCTTGATTATGATGAAACATTTGCCCCTGTAGCCAGAATGGAAGCTATCAGAATGTTTTTGGCCTTTGCATGCTACCATGACTTCAAGGTATATCAAATGGATGTGAAGTCTGCCTTCCTGAATGGAGATTTAGAGGAAGAAGTCTACATGGAACAACCCGAAGGATTCTCCTTAACAGATAAACATGACTATGTGTGCAGATTAAAGAAAGCCTTATATGGGCTGAAACAAGCTCCTCGTGCATGGTATTCAAGGTTGGACAAATACTTGCAAAAACAAGGTTTTAAGAAAGGAGGAGTAGACAAAAATTTGTACATAAAGGCTAATGAAAATGAACTCCTAATTGTAGTAGTATATGTAGATGACATCATGTTTGGTAGCAACAAAGAGAAGTTAACAAAATAATTTGCTGAAGAAATGAAATTAGAATTTGAGATGTCTATGATTGGAGAGCCCACCTTCTATTTAGGACTTCAAATTCAACAAAATAACAAAGGAACATTCATCTCACAAGAAAAATACTTAAGAGAGATGTTGAAAAGGTTCCAAATGGAAGACTGCAAACCTGTGTCAACTCCCATGATCACTGGATGCAAACTATGTGCTAATGATGGATCTGCAGATATAGACCAAAGACTGTACAGATCCATGATAGGAAGTCTACTATATCTAACTGCCTCTAGACCAGACATTATGTTGGCAGTAGGACTTGTGGCAAGATATCAAGCAGCACCAAAACAAAATCACTTACTAGCAATCAAGAGAATATTCAAATATCTACAAGGAACTGCACATTATGGGCTATGGTATCCAAAAAGCAAAAGCTTCACTTTGACAGCATATACAGATGCAGATTGGGCCAGCTGCATGGATGACAGGAAAAGCACAAGTGGAGGTGCATTTTATTTGGGAAAAAGTCTGGTGGCATGGCTAAGCAAGAAGCAAACTTCTATCTCTCTATCTACAACAGAAGCAGAATACATAGCAGCAGCAGCATGTTGCACACAAGTAATGTGGATGAAACAAACTCTCCAAGACATGAAGGTAAGCATTGATGAACCTATTTCTATCAAATGTGACAATACAAGTGCAATAAGTATATCAAAAAATCATGTACTTCATTCAAAAAAAAAGCACATCCCAATAAAGTACCACTTCCTTAGAGAACAAGTAGCACATAAATTGGTGAAGTTGGAATATGTACCAACAAAGGAACAAATAGCAGACATATTCACAAAACCTCTTGCTAAAGAACCATTTGAATATCTAAGAGACAAACTAGGAGTAGTGTCTACAGATTTTACTCTCTGACATGAAAAGAAAACATCATTCCAGGGGGAGATCAGAAAAGAAAGCATCATTCCAGTGGGAGATCAGTCAACAAACATTGTCAGAAAATAACTAGAGCAAGTGAGCAGTGCATGGAACAGGTCCTCAAGATCAGAGTATTATGGACAAGATTTGGAAACCACACTAGGAAATGTGCAAACCTTTGCCATTGATGTCAAAGGGGGAGGAAAAGCAAGCAAAAGAAGAGTATTAAAGTATTGCCATCAATGCCAAAGGGGAAGAATGTTGGAAATATTGTCATTGATGGCAAAGAGAAGAAAGGAAGCGACACCTGAACTATCACAAAAGAAGAACCGGCAAAATAGGCGGCAAAGATGCAAAGAGGTAAACGAGAGAGGCAACAAAGATACGAGAGAGAGTGGCAGAGAGCGGCAGAGGCGGAGAGAGAGGGTAGTAGAGAGAGAGGCAACAAAGAAGATGCGGAGAGGTAGCAAAGAGCGGCGAAAGATGTAGAGAGGTAGTAGGCGGCGAAGATGCGGAGAGTAACGGAGAGAGGCAACAAAGATGCAAGGAGTATGAGAGAAGCATGAAATATACGGTGAATGCACATTTATGTGAGAGAGTTGTATGAAAAATTAATATGTTATTTGTTAGAAATTCAATAGAAGCTTGGAGTGATACACCAACGAAGATTTAATTAAATAGAGATAAATCTCTGTTTTCCAAAATGATGAAATTGAAAGAAATGGAATAAATTGAGAGGATAAATGCATGAAATTGTATAAAGGCCGAGCCATTCGAAAGAGACAAGTTCATACATAACAACAGAATCTGCACAAACACTGGAGAAGGAACAACTGTTAACACAATTGAGGAAGTGAAAGTCAAGAGCAAAGAATGTATGCTGAGAGATGACTGTGTTATAAAGCTCGATGCAACGAGAAGACCACATATACAAGAAAATGCATTGGTTAATAGTGTATTTTAGGAATGAAACCTGGGGCGGAACCATGAAGACGAGCGAAACCGACATTGAAGATTAAATATGGGTTTCAAATCCAAACTGGCGGTATTCACATAACAAATAGACGGTATATGGTATTGCGAAAAAAAATGTGATAGCATCCAGGCATTGACATGTGGCCTAGGTGGTATTGCAAATCCACCCATTTCGCAAAATATTTTCGTGTTAAAGTTATGTCCTGGAAAAAATACGATTTGTGTTCGATCATTGAGGCAAGGGGATCAACGCTCATCGCATAGCCAAGTTGCGGGGACGTTAACTGGTAAAGAGGTAAGAATTAAACCCTGTGGGCCCCAATTTTTATTTTATGTCAGCATTAGGTTTTAATCAATGTCAGAAGTCATATATGAGCGAATATTCATATTTTTTGGTGACTAATTAAGGCTTGAAGGGTCCATATGATATGTGTTGATTAATATGCATTGGTAATAATTTACCAAGGTCGAACTTTGAAATTAAGATGTTCGCATGGATAAAATACTACAATAAGCCTCGAGTTTAATTATAAGGTCTGGGGGTTTAGAATTAAAACCAATTGATGTTTAATCAAATTATTTGTGTAAGACCTTGGAAAAAGGAGTTCGTTTGTGAACCAAACCTTGGGTATGGAAGTTGATGGGTTTTTAATTGTAAAGTGAACCTTGGGTTTATTTACATATGAAGATTTCCTGGGGTTTATTCAAAATTGGAAGGTTGAAGGTACGAGCATGTAAAACAAGAGTTTTATCTTTGGTTTGTTATATGTTACATGGGTCAACATATAATATGAAGAGTTATGATATGCGTTGAATGAGGTTGTGGGCCCAAAAGTCCCTATTGATATATGCATTAGTGTGTTGGTTTAACAAAGTCAAGTTTTATACGAATAAAGATGACAAAAGCTGTGGGTCCAACTATGTGCTAGTGTTGGAATTAAAACATTATATAATGGTTCAGTTGTAATATTCAAATGATACTTCGACATATTATAAGATCGGTTTTGATTATGGTTGTAACCATAGGTTTGAAGCCGAGAATTAAAGCGTCCACATAGAAGAATTAAAATATGGGGTTTTATCATAAAACCTGAGTTATATGCTGAGACTTATATAATGGAAATTAGCATATATGGGTTTAACTCCGAAGTTGAGATATCAATATCCATTTCAGGGAGTTAGAATAGCAGATTTATAATGAGGTTTTGACCTTTGATTGAAGAAGCTTCCGCATGCAGAGTTTATAAATTTTCCCAGAAAGTGAACCGAGATTGGGTATTGATGGGAATGCAATTTTATATGCATGAGGCTTTGATATTTATTAGGGGCTAAACTTGTAAAGCAGTTATATATGCAGTAGATACACAATTGTTGTGAACAGAGATTGCAGATTTGAATAGGTGTACAGTGAAGGTATTCAGATTTGCAGAATCTGAATTTGAAATGCACAGGAATGAAAATGTGGGTTTGTTACACTACAGCAGCAGGAAATACAAGCATTCAGTGAGCCAAGAACTGAAAGGGTTGAATGAGATATATCAGTTGAAAATTTAAATGTAAATGTTTAATTGATTTTATATTGTTTGTCATGCAAAGGCAAGTCTCTAGAGGCAAAGAAATACCCCACTGTAATATTGAAATATATAACTATTGTTATATTTTTTTCTGAATATGCTAGGAAAGAAATGAGAAGGTGGAAGTCAAAGAGTCATGGCTGTTCACTTCGAATTCCCTATGGAATACAAACAATCATGAGGTAAACTCTATAAATGATATCACATAGATATGCATAGAGGGGTTAGAGAATGGATAAATGAGGTAGAGACTGTAAGAAGAAGGAGGAGCAGATAGAGAAGCTGTGAAGATTCAGAGATGATATAAGGCAGATATGAATACTGGTGGACAGCAGTGAAGAAGGAACAGAACAGAGCTGATATCCAGGTAAATCAGCAAGTGGTTTTTTATGAAAGAGTAAGGAAGTTGGTGCTTCCATATCAAGTTGTAGCTTGATAAGATGTCAGTTGTAGCTGGCTGAGGTAGGAGCCTCCTGTACGTTATAGCCTGCAGAAAATAGATGGGAGTTGGAACTTCCTTGCAAGTTGTAGATTACAGAATTGAGGTAGGAGCCTACTGTAGGTTGGAGCCTGCAGAAAATCAGTGGTGAGAGGGATTTGGAGCTTTCCTTTGCATCACAACAATAATAAGATGTGGTTTTATCCCTTATGGGTTTCCACTTATATCTGTTGTCTATGTGCATGATGTTTATGTGTTGATATGGTGTATCTAATCTGCTTAATACTTGTTGCTCGCATATTAAGTTTGCGATTACATTATCTAATCTGCTTAATACTTGCTGCTCACATATTAAGATTGCTCACATATTAATTTGATCATGAAATGAAGGTGTAAATAAGCTTAAAGGAAAGTTTTAAAAGTCCATGAATGTGTTAAACTGATTCACCCCCCCCTACCCTCTCAGTTTAACTAAGGGTTCAACAAGAATTTATTCGACAAAGCCTAAATGTTGATCAGGTACATTTTGTGCCCATGAAAAAGGGGCATAAGTACAAATTACCCATGACTGTAGGCCCTTTCATAGTCAATATGAGACAGGCATTTGATGATGTTACTAGAATATTAGATGAAATGCATATGCTGTTAAGAGAAAATTGGGCTTATGACCCTCACAGTGTAATTTCAAATAGAAGAATTGAGAATGGGTACTCAGATTTCATTCATGAAAGCAGGCCAGAGTAGGAGAAGGTAGAAAGTAAAGGTGTGATGAGTTCCGTAGGTGCAAACATTTAGACTCCTATTATATCAGAGAAAACAAATAAAAGAAGTAAAGAAACAATGATTGATCTAGATGATGAGGAGCAGGGAGCTGAGAAGAGGACAAATTTTGTTGAAGAACCTACATCTAATCCACCTGATTTTTCTTTACATTTGGGAGAAGAAAAAATGTTCTTGCTTCACCCAAGAGTCATGAAGCCTCTCATGAACAAGTACCTTTGATCAAGTAGATGTTTACACAAATTGAAGAAAGGAATCAAAAGATGAAGGCCAGCATGGAGGCCCAAGCTGAATATCAAGTTCTTGTCGATCAAACAAGACTGTTGACTGTCATGGATCTTGAGAAAGATCAATTCAGAATTTCCCTGTCACATCCTACAGACATGTCAATTGGTTCTTCTAACAATTTCAACACTATAAATGTGACTATAGATGTAAAGAAAATTCCACTGATGGATAAGATGAATTTACATATGCAAACATGTCAGATGATTGTAAATGACCTAACAAAGACTAATGAAATGGAAATGAAGGCAAAAAATATGTTGGGAAATGTAATTAAACAATTGAAGTTAGAGAAAGTTAACTCAAGAGCTTTAACAGTTCAGAACGATGAGTTGAAGAAAATCATTATAAAGATTGGAGTGGACCCTAGTGACAAGACTGCTGTGCAGAAATTTATGCAAAGTGCTGAGGTAGAAATATCTACATTGAGGAAAAAGCTAAAGCTGTCTACAAGAGAGCATTCAATGGATGCAGAGGTTGCTGAGGTGGAGAAGGAGAAAGAAAATTTGTTACAACAACTTATGCAAAAAGATGAAGAAATCTCCAAAATAAAGCAAACTGCAATATCACTGCAAAATCATATTGATAATCATAATTGTACTTTTGTTTTTCCTACAGGTAATGAAGATCCACAAGCATAGATTTCTCAATTAAATACTGAGTTGCAGATGGCTGAAAGAGATCGGAAAAGGGCTCAAACAGATCTAGAGACTGCAACAAAACTTATAAAAACCATAGAAAATGAAGCTGACAAGTACAAAATGGATTTCCAAAATGCTGATGCCGAGATTAAAAATCTCAAAGAAAGACTGAAAGGAAATATCTCACTGATACAAGCCAAAGATATTGTTAAACACCATGTTGAAGCACACACATGGTGTATGAGGAAGATAAACACACACACAAGAGACTCAACACACAATGAAAGATAAGCGTGAGGCTTTCTTATTTTCCATTATACAAAGATGTACATTTATAGTACAATGGTGTGACTCTTGGTTTCATATTCCAAGGTCACTTGGACTCCATTGTGAATTTTCGTATTCCACACCTACCCATGTAGGATTAGGTGTTCCAACATCCCCCCTTAATCCGAAGGGGTATGTGTGAGTCCAAGAAAAGAGTTGTAATACAAATATGCAAAGTATACATGGCAGCACTTGGCTGAATCAACTCTCTGAAATGTTGGAAAAAGAGGTGGTTTTAGGATGACCACAAACACTGGAATGCAAAACTTGTTGCAGTTCCCGGAACTCTTCCAAAACTGGCAAGAAGCTGAAGGCTTCTGCTAGAGGAATTGTTCCTCATAAAAAAGGGAGACCTTCGACCTAAAAGAAGGGAGGTCTACTACCTGTGATGGTTTTAGGATTACCAACAACTCTGGAATGCTTGAAGCATTTCCTAGAACTCAACCAATGCTGGCAAGAAGCTGAAGGCTGCTAAGCTGAAGGCTTCTGCTAGAGGAAGTGTTCCTCATATATGAAAGGGAGACCTTCGACCTAAAAGAAGGGAGGTCTACTACCTGTGATGGTTTTAGGTTATCCACCAACCAAAGATGATGGTTTAAGGTTATCCACCAACCGAAGGCATGCTCATGGGCATCCATGTCTCTGGCTACATCTCTGAATCTGGAATGACGAATTGTGGCTCAGGCTCGCTTGAATTGATGTGTCTCTGGCTACAACTCTGAACATGGAATGAGAGATTGTGGCTCAGGCTCGCTTGATCTGACGTCGAAGCTTGTACATGACCACCATTTTCCCCCCTGTCAGGAACAAGGTGAGATGATGGCGAAAACTCAACTGCAAGTTTGCTCAATATCCGTGAACAAGTTCTAACATGTGTCGTAAACATCTTCTTGGCCGTTGATGCCCATTGCCAAGAAGCGATCCATCCAAGATGAATCTTTGTTCTTGCAGGAGGCTTGTTTCTGAAGCATCTGTGTGAAGAATGGGTGTGTCGACCACAGTGCTTGCATGGATGAAGATCAAAACAGTGATCTTTCATATGGCCAACTCGATCACAGTGTTGGCATTTCTCAATCTGATGTTGTTGTGGAACAGGATCTGGAACAGCTGCAGGTGAACTGTCATACAGGAATCCGGCACTCTGAAATATGATGGGCTTGGTGTAGTCCGGAATATGAAAGGACACATCCTTGTCATATCCAAGACCAGTTTTGTGCTTGTTGTGGACAAGCTCTTCCCAAGGTCTGATGATGGGCTTGAGAAGTGCAGGCTGAGCTGCTGCATCTGCATGTACATCTGCTCTAGTACAAGGAACTGAATGGGAATCAACTGCAACTTTATCTTCTTTCTTCTGATGAGAGTCCTTCACAATGTTCTGAACAGAAACAGGTTCAGAATGGTGACTCTTTTGCTGAAGTTCGTCTTGTTGGAGCTGAGATTCCAACTGCAAAAACTCGATCTTTTCTTGTGCATCTAGCAAACAATTTTGAATGTTACAAAGAGCATGCTTGCTCATTCTTATCATATCATCAACATTTGAATGAATGAGGCTATTCAACAACTCTAATGCCTCATTGATTTTGGCCATTTTCAACAATTTAGGCTCAAAAATAAATGAAAGGGTGTCGGCTACAACCGAAAATGCACCCGTTTACAATGTGATGCAACAAGAAATACAAATGACTCAAAAGAATTTCCAACTATGGAAATCTCAAAGTACAAAATCTGCTCCTCAAATGATGGAGGGCAATCAAAAATTTTTCAACTCAAATACACTTTAAGTCTTGAATGAAGATGCAAATCCACTCACAATACAATGTCAGTTCAATACATATCTCTGCAAAATATGTGCAATTTCGAATTTTTCTTCAAATAGCTGTTTTGCAATGATGGCAAACTTGTTCCTCAAATGTTCATTTCTTCAAAAATCACCCTCATGTCAATGCCACAAATCATAAAATGTCAATTCTGCACTTCCTTCTATGTATTCAATCTATTTTGCTTCACGTGTCATTTTCTCTTTTTCTTTGTTGTTCGCCCTCTCTTCCTCTCTCTCTCTCGCTATTTTTCTTTTTTCTTTTTAAATTAAAAATTAATTAATTAAAAAAAAAGGAATAATTAAAAGGAGGGGTATGGAAATTTAAAAAATGTAGGGAGGGACTAAAAGGACTAGGAATTTAGTAGAAAATTTAAATGGGATGGGATTGATTTTTTTTATTTTTTTTATTTTTTTATATGGAGGGTTAATTAATTATAAAGGGTGGGGATGGTGGGGGTTTAATTAAAAAAATTTAAAAATGAAATATGGAAAATTCGTAAGGGGGAACGAATTTAAAAGAGATGGGAATTTTTAATGGGAGAAGAGGGGATATTAAATTAAACGGGGATTATTACATTAAATGGGAAGGGATTTATTAAAATGGAATGGAGGCATGAGTTGGGATGTGCGTATGGTGAGGGAAGGAAGGCCGAAAGGCCATGGTGATATGGTAGCACAGCGTTTAGGGAGGGCGGAGTGCAAAGAGTCGATTGCAGAGAGGGGATGGGCTATGGAGAAGGGGAGGGAGATGTGTTGGCATAGGGGAGAGGCGTATTGCAATGGGTATGGGTGAGCGGTGTTATACAGCGAAGTCGTGGTAAGGGACGGCTATGCCGTGGGCTGTGAGGTTTGAGGGAGCGCTGTTGGTTTGGAGCGAGTGGAGAGTTAGTTGGAGAGAGGGGATATGTGGCAGGTTGCAACGCGGGTTTGAGGGGTGAGGGTAGTGGATTTAGGCAGCGTGAGTAGGGTGCTATGGTAAGGAAGCGTTGCAGAGTGAGGGGAGCGTGAGAGTTATGAGCGAGGGAGCGTGTGAGCTGCGGCTATAAGGAAGGGCGCGTGGAAGTGTAGGAGCGCGTGGGGTGCTGGTAGTGAGGTGTGTGTGGGCCATAGGTTGTAGAGAGGTGGGGAAGAATAAAGGGGGGGCGCAGGTCGGGCTGCGCAGGTAAAGGGGCCGAAAGGCCAAGATGCAATGGATTTTTTTAATTTTTAATTTTTTAAATTTAAACAAAGAAAAGTAGAAGACCTTTGAAACAACAATGATTTTTGAAGCACCGAAATACAGCAGCTAGACCTTAAATGACAGTAACAAAGACAAATTTCCTCAGTAATTTAAATTGTAAATAAATAGACAATAAAACGTAAATTTTTCAAATAGCTCAAAGAAAGAGAGAATATTTTCCAGCAACAAAACTCAGACCTATAAAATTTTCAATGGAAAACTCGTAAATTTTCTTAGAAACTTATTTAAACACTTTTCCAAAGAAATTTCCAAATGGTGCAGAATTTAAATGTAGAGATAAAATTAATTAGAAAACCTTCAGATGCTTCTTCAATACCATTGCTTCTCTTCTTCAAAGTCACCTCCTCGAATGCTCCCACGGATTTGAATGCTTTCTTCTTCAAAACACCTCTGAATGGCGGCAAAAACACTGCTGCAAAAACTCTCTAAATGCTGCAAAAATGTCAACAATTTTGCAGATATGCACAAGCCATAAACACAAAATGGCTCATTCAATTTGGAGCAGGGCCAGCAATCGCCCGCTCTGATACCATGTTAAACACCATGTTGAAGCACACACATGGTGTATGAGGAAGATGAGCACACACACAAGAGACTAAACACACAATGAAAGATAAGCGTGAGGCTTTCTTGTTTTCCATTATACAAAGATGTACATTTATAGTACAATGGTGTGACTCTTGGTTTCACATTCCAAGGTCACTTGGACTCCATTGTGACTTTTCGCATTCCACACCTACCCATGTAGGATTAGGTGTTCCAATAGCATCATTTGGACTGATATCATTTCAGAAATGAAATCTAATTGGTGCTTCTTGATGATAGTTGCAAAAGAGAAAAGTCTTATTTTAGAATGTGAAGAACCAATCATGTCTGATAAACATAAAGGAATTAATAGAGCCATTTGGGCCAGAAGATTCATTGATTTTATTAACTCTAAATCAGATCAAGAATTAGAGGAGAATGACATGCAGGACAAAATGTTGTATGCAATAGAAATTAACAAAATGATTGTCAGAAATGATCTCAGAAAGGCTGCAGAAAAGAAGCTAATGGAAATCAAGGAAGCAGTAAGTCAGTTTGATAAGTCATTTGACAAAATGACAAGAGTAGGCTTGCCATCATGTTGGAGAGCTGAAGGAAATTTTTTCCATGGAATTCTTATGAGAACTTACTAGTATTGACAAAAAGCAAAGTTGATAACAGGGATGAAAAGACTCAGGTGCTTAAAGGAGAAACAATGGTCAACTTCTTGCAGAGACATTTTCAACTATTGTGGATGGTAAAGACTCTTTTCACATAATGACCATCCTATAATTGAATTAATGCATTCAGATTAGAATATCACAATCTGACACATTC
Source organism: Pinus albicaulis (assembly GCA_034641835.2). Taxonomy (NCBI): domain Eukaryota; kingdom Viridiplantae; phylum Streptophyta; class Pinopsida; order Pinales; family Pinaceae; genus Pinus; species Pinus albicaulis. Next base: position 1,741,200,375 of record CM076578.1, on the reverse strand, counting down.
GCCCAGGGAAAAGGTAGAGATATGGAAAAATTGCAAAGCCTGGACAATAAACTTGAAAAAAAGATCAACATCAAAGAAAGACAAATCAACTGGCCCAGAGGAAGAAGCCACATCATTAGCAATTCCTATAGATTAGGATATTTATTTTTATGTTATATTATTTTCTGAAGACAATGTAATTGTAATAAGACATTTTCAAGGCATGTAATAGATAGCCTCCGAAGTCTTAAGTAGTTTTGGTAGTTAGGATTGGTTACAATAGTTCTAAACCGTTTTTTACTGTATTTAATGCAAGTTTCAAGAGAGAGAAAGGTTCTGAGTTTTGGACCTTCAGACTATCATTTTGTACTCAGAAATTCCAAATATTAATGAATGAGTAAACAAGTTTTTGGCATGTGTTTATGTTGATATGTATCTAAGTTTACATTTTGTGTTTTCTTTCTTTGAATAAAACAGAGTAATGAGCAGCAAGTCTCTTTTTACTTATGTAATCAACAGTTAAAATCCTTAATTGGCACTCCTTTGTTTTAACTATTTCCTTCACAAATTATTCTGAAGTTTGAGATGATATATTCTGTATGACAGAATATCAGTTTGAGCTTCTTTCTTTCATTTTCTTCTCATCATTTCATTCAACATCAGTAAATGGTAGCATTGTGAGACATTCATTGTGTTTTATATCTAAGGGTTCAATTATAAATACTTGAAGGTGATTAAAACAGAGAAAAATATTTCGTGACATAATCATATAAATGTCTTAAGCACTAATTCCTTATCACAGCTAACAGATTGTCTCTTAAGGTACAACATGGGTGACGATGGTAGATACAATGCGACCAGAATTGGAACCATTACCTTTGAGAGGGAGTTAGGTAAAACATTTATGTTGAAAGATGTTATGCATGTTCTAGGTTTGAAGAAGGACTTGGTCTCGGTCGCCATGTTGGAGGATAGAGGTTATGACATTGTTTTCAGCAAGGGAAAAGCTTTCCTGTGACATAAAACAATGGGCCAAACCAGGAGGATAGGGATTCGAGTTAATAATATCTACAAGCTAGAGGTATATGGCTGCACTGCAATGATGGGAAAAGCAGAACAAGTGGTGAGCCGGGATGAGGGAAAATTATGGCATAAGAGGTTGGGCCATCTTCACTATTGCGTGTTGAATATTTTGCAGCAAATTTATACTGGACTTCCCAAGGGTACTCTTGCACAGTCAGATCAGTTCAAGGGATGCACTATGGGTAATTTTGTGAAGACCACCTTTCATGAGAAGGAGAAATGTGCTTCGGTGATCTTGGAGAGAATTCACATAGACGTGTATGGACCTTTCTCGGTTGTTTCAACAACAAAACAAAGGTTTTATGTTATTTTTTTTATGACTATTCTCGTAGATGATGGATCTTCTTCTTGCAGAAGAAGAGTGAAACATTCTCAAAGTTCTGTGAGTTTAAAGCATTGGCGAAGAAGGAGTCAAGGAAGTAAGTGAAGGCTCTGCAGAGCAATAATGGTGGTGAATATATCTCGAATGAATTCAAAGAGTTCTGTAGCAGAGAAGGAATTCGAAGAGAACTCATAGTGCCTCATAACCCACGACAGAATGGGGTCGTGGAGAGGAAGAACAGAATGATCGTGGGTGCTGCACGAGCTATGCTGCATGACCAGGGCCTACCGATGCACTTGTGGGCGAAAGCATGCAACACTGCAGTTTATGTGAAAAACCGTTGTCCTCATAAAGTACTTGGCATGAGTACACCTGAAGAAGATTTTACTGGTAAGAAGCCTGATATTTCTCATTTGAATATTTTTGGCTCATATGTTTACATTCATGTGACAAAGGACACCAGGACGAAGCTGGAGTCGACTGCAAAAGTTGGGATGTTTGTGGGGTACACAGAAACACCCCATAATTATTGTGTGTATTTTCCAAATAGTCAAATGACTGTGGTACGATGGGATATAAAATTCAATGAGGTGAAGGCCATGAAGTTGTCGCTTGAGAGGGAGCTACACTTGCATGTAGAGGAGGAGCTACTTGCTCCCATAGATGAGCCTATAGATGTGGATCAACCATAGGAGGAGATTCATGGAGTGGAGGAGTCCACTCATGCAGAACCACATATTAGAACAGGCATAAGGTGTACGACAAAAGCTGAGAGACTGAGGCTTGATGCGGCATAGAATGTAGGAGTCCCTACATCACAGCGCAGACAGAGACAGCCACCTGACTGATTTACTGGATACATGGCTCTTATGAGCAAGTGTATCGTGACAGAGCCATATTCTTTTGAAGAAGCAGCGCAGGAGCCCACATGGGTAGATGCCATGGTGGAGGAGTATGACTCCATTGTCAGAAACAATGCTTGGGATATTGTTCCAAGGCCGGTGGGTAAATCAGTGGTAGGTTAGAGATGGATCTACAAGGTAAATCAAGCTACTGATGGGAGCGTCGAGAAGTATAAGGCAAGATTTGTTGCCCGGGGCTTCTCATAGATCGAGGGGATTGATTATGAAGAAACCTTTGAACTTGTTGCACGATATTCTTCCATAAGGACCATCCTTGTTCTCTCAGCACAGATGGGTTGGCACATTCATCAGATGGATATAAAGATTGTGTTCCTTAATGGGATCATTGAGGAAGAGGTGTACATTGATCAGCCTGAAGGATTTGAGATCTTCAGCATCAATTCACATGTGTACAAACTCAGAAGAGCATTGTATGGGCTAAAGCAAGCACCACGTGCTTGGTACACTCGGATCAACAACTATTTCACCGGACTTGGCTTCACCAAGAGTGAGGCGAATGTAAACTTGTACCAAATTGTGGTGGAGGGTAAGCTTTTAATAATTTTTCTTTATGTTGATGATTTAATACTAAAGGGTGATGAGTAGTTGATACCGTACTCATGCAAGGCAGATCTTGCAAAGGATTTTGAGATGAAGGATTTGGAGCTCCTTCATTATTTCCTTGGATTGGAAATATGGCAGCGAGAAGGTGAACTGTTTGTGTCTCAAGGCAAGTATGCTCGGGAGATACTTGGTAAGTTTCACATGGAGGACTGCAAGCCCATGGATACTCCTCTTCCAGGAAATTGGAGGAAAGAGGATGCTACATCGGCAGAGGTAGTGGATGCTATTTTCTATCGACAGTTGGTGGGTTCGCTCATGTATTTAGTTAATATAATACCGAACATATGCTATGCGGTGAACCAACTTAGTCAAGCGATGGTTAAGCCTACCAAGCTCTTTTGGAAGGTGGGCAAGCATGTCCTGAGATATCTCAGGGCACATCTGAGTATGGCTTATGGTACAGACAGACGGATGAGGTGAAGTTGCATGGCTTCACGGATGCAAATTGGGAAAGCAGCCCAACGGACAGAAAGAGCACATCAGAAGAGTTTTCGGTATCGGATATTCAACAATTTCCCTATGCGATGGAAACAAAGATCATCTGAGATGGCATAGGTTCAACGAAAGCAAAATACATGGCGAAGTGAAAGTCAAGATGCATGTGGGAGCTATGCGGATGAGAAGATCACAAATTCGGTCGTTCGGTTTCTCATTTAGATACAATGATATTGATAATAAGAGTTGCATTAAACTCTCGATTAATCACGTGTTTCATGATAGGTCCAAGAATAAAGATGTCTGGTACCATCATCTCAGATATTGTGTGCAGAGAAGGATCACGTTGCTACAATACATTCCCACGTAAGATCAGAATGCAGATATTCTAACGAAGGCGCTCAACAGGAGCAAATTCAAATAACATCAAGACAGGATCAAGGTGAAGGATAATCCTTATCTTGTTGAGAAGTGTTGAGATTCAACAAGATGATGAGCTTAGTGAAAATTAAGCACCTTCACTAAGTGGGGCCCGCAGGCTATTTTTAGGTGTATGTCTATTTTTAGACATGGTGAGCATATTCTATAAGTTGAAGGATGCCATTTGTAGATGGTTGGTCAAATGTGAAAAATAGATGAGATTCTTTTTTAGAATTTTGGACGAAATATATTTATAGATCGTCAATCTAAAAATAGATGCATGTTGATTATTATTGGCCCTTAATAATAATCCGACAATAAATATCAACTTATTCTCTTGGAGCACTTTATTTCAGTGAAAAGATTTGGAAAATCAGTGGGTTGAAGGAATTATGCAATTCCTAGAGTGGTTGGTGACTCATGCATGGAAGACTCAGTTATAAATGAAGTGGCAGAGTTGTGACAAAGTTGGAAGAGTAGTTATGGGAGCTGTTATTTAGTTTCACTTAGTTAAGTGAGTTAAACTCAATTATGTTAGTTGTATCTAGTTCTAACTAAAGATACACTAGTGAGAGTTTAGTGAATTAATTAGTTAATTAATTCACAACTAATAACTCACTTGCAACTGAAAAATTACAACAGTTAACTACTTGCATGTCAGTTCCAGTGGAGACCCAGTGGAGAGATAGGTGAAAGGGTGAGATGGACTATCTGTTGTGACTATAGTGATTCATTAAATGCATTTGACACACGTTGGAGATTCCAATGAGGATTGCACAGTCAAGACAAGGGGATTCGAATTCATTCAGAGGTCTTCTTCAGCAGGGATTGTGTAGTGGAGGTAGGTTGTCAGGAGGCAAGAAATTGGTGCATAGATATGCAAATTTCTGCATGACAGTGTGTGATGATTCTATATTGTACTGAGAGCTTGATGTACTAAGATTTGTATGAGATTGTTACATGATTCCATTGATATACATAATATATGATAGTTTGGGTTTTTAGCTTTAAGCTTTCCCATTAAATAATTGTGTTTATGTGCGATTGATTTTCTTCATGTGTTTGCAATTGGTGATTTAATTTCCACAAATAATTAAGTGGAAGGATTATGTATTTAACATAAGATTAATTTGTTAGATTAGGAGAATCTGGTAATAATATCAGTATTCATAAATTTCTGCAAGTTCTCCTTCTCATGAAAAGTGGGCTTTGCATACTTCCCCATAGTACATCCCTTGCATGTGTCTATCTGTGCAATGGTACCCTGGGGAAGCTCTATAGAAATATTCTACGTGACTTTCAAGGCTCTGTGGTGTAGATTGGCCAATCTCCTGTGCCATAACTCACCCTCATCCTGGCTCACCACTTTGTCTGCCTTACCCATCAATGTTGTGCAACCATCTACATCAAGTTTATAGAGATTCTTCACACAAATCCCAATATTCTTGGCTTTTCCCATGGCTTTGTGTCGAAGGAAAGCTTTCCCTTCACTGAAAACCACATCATAGCCTCTATCCTCCAAAATTGCAACTGAAACTAAATTCTTTTTCAAGCTTGGTACATGCATTACATATTTTAATAAGAAGGGTTTACCTAACTATCTCTAGAAGGTAACTATACCAATCTCGGTAGCACTGTACCGCCTATCATCACCCATTTCGATATGCATCTAGAGGTCCTTCTCCTCCAAGCTACTGAAAAGTTCTTTGTCTCCCGTCATGTGGAAAGATGCACCACTATCCAAGTACCACACTGATCTCATTGCACTTGAGACCATGCATGCAATGAGCAAGAAGTCCAACTCAAATTGTGAGGCCAAAGCCTCACCAGCTGCAAATCCTGAAGTATTCTTTCTCTTCTTCTTTTGTGGACAATTAGTGGCATAATGTCCATGCTCGTGATAGTGAAAACACTTCACTCTAGACATGTCGCACTTCTTGCCTTATTCTCCGGACTCAGATTTGGAATAGGATTTATTTCCCTTCCCCTTCTTCACCTTACCAGCCAAGGCAAAATTTTCTTCATCATTTGTCTTAGATGAAGATCCATCCCTGGTATTCCGCCTGAATTCTTCTTGCACCAAATCCGACCAAAGTCATTCCCAATCTGGCAGCTTCTCCCTCCCATTGGTAGAGTCCTGATAACTATGCCAACTCTTGGGAAGTACTAGAAGAGCTAGGCTCACCAATTCATCATCCACGACAGTCATTCCGACGCTCCCAAGCTCATCTCGACATTGGAAAAACTTGGTTAAATATTTCAGAATGGTGTCGCCTTTCTCCATTTTGATTTTCCTAAGCTTTTCCTTCAGTGCCAATTTTCTATGATCATTGCTGCTCTGAAACAAATATGTCAAAGCCTTCCACATTTCATATGGAGTCGCTTTTCCATGGAGAATTGAGACAATGTGGTCTCGTACTCCCTCTAGTAATATCCTCCTTGCCTTTGCAACCTTATTTTTCTAAGCATAAATATTTGTGGCATCTACTACATCGGGTTTGTGAATGTCATTATCAATGAATTATTTCAACCCATTTTCCTCCAGAACTGCCTCCATCCTATATTTCCACGCAATATAATTGGAACTTCCCTCAAGTGCATACTCCAATCTCAAGCCATTGAAATCCATTTCGATCCTTATCTGCCTATCGCACCAAGAATACTTTTGCAAATTCGATTTCTATTCAGTCACAAACTCAATTTCTTCTCCACTATAGTGATTTCCTATGCTCCAATACCGTGAAGAAATTATACAAACATATGTATATCAGTGGATTCAATCCTATCAAGCAATGTACTAAAGCTATATATTGAATCCTTCTACAAATCAATTGTGGAAAATAAGCATGATCGCCAATCACAACAAGTAAAGAAAGAAGCATATCAAACCAAAACACAGATATTTTCCCGAGGAAATATTGCTACTCAAAACCCCTCTATATTCTATTTTGTATTCACCATGGAATCATGAAACAATTACAATGCACTCTTCTCACAAGAGTCTCCTGCACTCTCACAACTGTCTCACATTGACCCAAACAAAATAGACCAACAATTAGCCAATTTCCTGCCTCTAATAAGCCTTCCTTGATTGTGAAATTCATGTGGAATGCAATCCCCATTCTTTAAAAATTTTAGCCTTCCAAAACTGTGCAATGCTCATGGGAAATCCAATGGTTGTCTTACTGTATGTGGGCAGCCTACTAATGATACAATAGATAGTTAACATCCCTTTAACCTTTGTCTCAACTAGGTCTCCACTGGAATTGACATGCATGCAACTATTAATAGTAAATCATCAGTTGCATGACATATCACTGCATGTGAATTAAATTTTATTTAATTCGCTTGATCTCTCACTAGTGCAACAAACAGTTACAACTAGTTCAACTGACTTTAACTCAATTAATTGAGTTAAATGATTTCTCATGCGTTAAACTAATGCACTAACTGCAATTCGAAATCCATAACTAATAGAATCACTTTGCATGCCTCACCAACCACCCTCAACTTGAAATTCATGAGCTAACTAAGTTTATAACACTCAGTTAACTATTACAAGAGATTATGAGATAAGATTACATTTTATTGTCCAATTTAATTAAGGGAAAATTAAATTAGACACACATTTCTTGTTAACTTTTCAACCACAAAACCCTTTGAGAAATGGGCTTGACTTTGTTGGACCCATCAATCTCCCTTCTTAGTTAAACTCCTACATCCTTATTTGTAGAGACTATCTCACAAAGTGTATTGAAGCAAAGGCATTCCTGGTTGCAACATAACATGCACTAGCATATTTTCTCCATGAGGAAACATTTACCGAATTTGGGATACCATGGGAGATTGTCCTTGATGGAGGAACACAATTTACATCAAGGCTTGTTGATAACCTCATGTAAACATACAATATCAAACACATGATAATAAAATCATATCATATAAAATTTAATGGGAATGTAGAAGGAATGAATACAATCCTTGAGGTTGTTATAACTAAAACTATCTAATTGCTCCTCAAGGACTGATTAGACTAACTTCTTGAAGAATTATGGGATTATTGGACAACATGGTAGGTTACTACTAGTTGCACACAATATGAATTGGTTTATGGGAAGAGATTATTGTTCCATAGAGACAAAATTATAAAACCTAAGGACAAGAATTCAACTTGGTATGGATCTATCTGAAACACAACAATAAATACTTCTCCAAATCGATGAATTGGATGAACTTCATTAGGCCACCCTACATTAGACAACATTGATCCAACATCAAAGAGCTAGGTGGCATGAAAAGTTCATAAATAATAAGAGATTCAAATATGGAGATTGGGCCTTACTATAGGATTCAAAGTTCAAGGATTTTAGAGGAAATTATGTGTCCATTGGATTGGACCCTATGAGATTGACATGTGTATCAAAATGGGGCCATTAAGCTTAATAATATTGATGAGGAGAGAACTCCACTAATCGTGAATGGACACTGACTTTGGTTATATAAAAAACCCTTGTCCAAAAAATCCTTCTTCAAGAGGATTAGTGAAGGATGGCCTAATAGTGATATGGAGATTGTCCATAAGGCATCAATCTTCGACAAGTGATTCATTCCTACATTCATTTTATGTTCCAAAAAAAGAAGATATATAGTGAGTTGCACCTATGAAAACCTCTAAAAGGGCACACTTGGGAGCATGACATTTGAAAAATAGCTCGTTTAGTGCATGATATGTTAGAAGAAAAAAAATTGAATAAAGTAAATAATTCATGAGTAGAAGGGCACTTCACATTTTTTTTATGGTTATGTTAGGTTCCTCCTACTCATGTGATTTGTAGGTTCCTTGTATTTTTCTAAGCTACTAATAAATCATCCTTTAATATTTCTTGAGAAGAAAAGAAGGTTACGACCTTATTGCTGCAACATAGTGGCCCAACACCATTCATAGGATAAAAGTAACACAATTACCACAATATGGTTTCTACAACATGTTTGCTTCAACACCCCCTGGATGAGTGGACCCCAAGCCCATATTGCAACACCATATAGACCAAAGCAATGATGTGTTGCAACACACAAAATATTCAAAGCTTTAGAGTGTCAATCTCACCTTGATATGGATTGTTATCAACTTTCACTTAAATTTTGAATAGTGACTATCAATGGTTCATGACACTCGAACTAGGTTGACATTTTTCAAGTTATTTCTTTGTATCCTTCTTAGTTTATTTCTGATCTCCTAATCTCCCATCTAATCAGACCTCTGCATTAGAATCCCCATATTCTCCAAATAGCCTGAGCTTATTGGATAGGGCTACCATAAGGAGGTTCACATTATGGTTTATATCTACAACTTGTGCTTCTAGTACTGAAAACATCTCCTTTATGAGATCAAATACATTATTGACAGGTTTGTTGCCATGTATGAGGTTTTATAACTTTCAGTTGAATTGATCTAGTACCATGCAACTCCCCACATTATACCCAAAGAAACTTGCTTTGATGCTAATATGATTAGTAAACTATTGTGGATATTCCACTAGACAATGCGTCACAACTAGCTTCTAAAATATATTAGAAAATCTAAAATATATACTATGAGGGTTTGTTTCTCCTTAGATTTTTCAATATCTTAACGACTATTTATTGTGTATGATGCAAGTTACAATTATGCAAAAAATACAAAAAAATGAAATAAAAACTCACAAACCACAATTGACATAAGGTATATCCCCAAAAACCTTTTTGGGAGAAAACCCAACGGGAAGGTGAGGTTGCTCTGATCTATGCCTCTCTCTAAATGTAAATTGGAGAAAAGTACAAAGAAGTGAGGCATGTGTCCTATGGGCTGCTACAATGTACAAATAATATTTTTTTTCTCTCTCCCTATCCCTCTTGGAAACTCTACTCTTCTATGGAAAAAATGCACTCGAAAATAATGGAACCTCCTTTCGTCCTAGTGGTCTAGTTATAACACAACCCAAGAGCCTACTAGTGGTTAACTTTGACTCCTTCAACTCTTAACTAGAGTTATAATATTGAATTTTCTAAAGTCTTCTTCATCATGGTCACGTGGCTAGCCCTTTTTCCATGAGAAATGGAGGTTCATGTGGCATCCTCTCAAATTATGGAGGTCAAAACATAAAGTTAAAATTTTGAGTGGCATAACGTTTTCATACAAACTCCGATTGAGGTGATTCTTGCATCATTAGAAATTAATCTATATGTAGAATATGGAAAAAGGGTGTGATTCTTAAGTGGATAATTTTTACCCCCAAAAAATTGTGTTTGATGCCTCAAACTTCTCCTATATGGTTTCAAACCTCATTTTTTTATACTATTCCTACTAGTAAAAATGGTCTTGTGAGTTGATTCCTCCATTTTTTCCATTATGAAAGCATCAATATGGATGCAAAACTATACAATGATCCAATCCAGATCATATAAGGAATTTAACTCATTTAATCCTTGTTATCACAAGGGCACAAATTAACACTGGGTGTGAAGAGGGATGCTAGGGGTGTACCAACTGGTTTGGCATCCTTCATGTTGAACTTGTTTAACACATTCTAAATATATTTTTCTTGTGATAGCCACAAATTTTGGTTCTTTCTATCATGAATAATCCTCATGCCTAATATTTGTTGTGTTGGACCCAAATCCTCTTTAACCCATTGATCATGTTCTTATCATGTCTAATAATTAACATGTCATCCACATGTAGAATAGTATAATATACTTTTACTAGTCATACATCCTGAAGTAGACAAAATAATAATTACCATTTTCTATTTATCAAAAAACAAAGAGAAAATTGCCATACATATATTGATGCAGTTAGTGGCCTCAACCTGCCCGAAGGAAACCAGGTATGTTGGCAACCTGAGTGAATTAAAAGCCAACCAATATTGGAATTGTTTCTTCCTTCTACTTGCCGCTATATATACTTTACTATGTCCATCAAAGTTAAAGTTTAACCAAAAGCAATAAAAAATTGCCACAAAAATCATTAAAAGCTATTAATATCAAGGGTCATCGATCAGAAGAGTCAATAGGAGTCGGGTCCTTTGCAGTAGAACGTGGCATATCTACTTGCTGCATAGCTTGAAGCTGGCGTTCAATTCTCCCAATTCTTGTCGTGGCATGATACTGCAACATGCCATTTTCTTGAATTTCTTGTTTGATTTGTTGTAGAACTGAAACCACATTAGGGTTTCCTTCCATTCCCTACATACTAGTCATGGCCTTCGTCAAAATACATTTAAGTATCCAATAGGTATGGATAGATTGGTGAAATAGGAATAGCCTCCCTCTTGTATTCCCAGGGTTCGAGATGAATTCCATGGTGGCTTCCTGCTGTTTCATGTCATCTTCCTCATGGTTGCTCTCTCTTTCCCAGCCTTGAATTATGTTTCAAATCTGAGTTGGGTTTCCAGCTGCATAAAGATCAAAAATATTTTCCATAACTTCTTTTTTTGTTTTTCTTCCACGCTTACTTGGTCCCGCATTCTAAATTGGTTGCTTTTGCTTCCCTTTTCTGGTACCTTGTCGTTTCCTAGGTTGACCTTTTGCCATGGTTTTGGACTGACAAGCGGACCCTGACAGCTCCGGTATAATCCCTGTAAAACTATGAAATAGTCCTGTATATGGCAAGGCAAAATCAATAACAGAATTCGATTGAGCTTTGGTGGATCCCACTACACCCTTATAAGTAGGCAGAACCTTAGACGTTGCCATGCAACCGACAGTATGAATGGTAAACATAGAAAATACAGATACCATATTGCGTAAAATAATTTTCCAAATATATTTGCATAATTCAGATTACTACTGGGGCGAATTAAACATAGAAATTGAGGATAGGCTACCCTGGCACCAAACAGTGGTGGATTATGCTGAGGGGGGATACTTTGGATTCGTAATTTATCATTGTTGAGCATACAAACCTGCTCATAGGCTTGATAGAAATATTCATTGTTAGTGGCCCAGGAAACCCAGACCATGAAATGAGCCACCCGCAGGAAGGAGCACAAGAGAGCCTGTAATTGAAACTCATAGGGAAGCAAGGAAGGAAATTGTAAATGCAGATCAACTCAGCATAAATCATTAACAGACCTTTCTCTATTATGTAAACACCAAAGGGTTTTTAACTAGGTTTCACAACAAAACATAGAATTTGAATGAGCCACATTCAGGAATGAAGACGGGGTTCTAAAATAAGGGTCAATCGTTGGGGCCAGAATAATGAAAATCGGCATGCAAGCCACAGTGATAGAACCTTCGTTATCATTGTAACAAAGAGAACTAAAGATATTGCTAAATTGAAAAGAATAACTGCTACTGAAATGAAAAAATTCATGCAAGTCATAAAAACCGTCCACCAACTTGATGGTGCCTTCATTACAAAGAACAGGAACATGTAATTGAAAAACGAAGGTTGCAAGAGCCATGACATACCAATTTAACTGTTGACACCATAGACTTGCCTCCGTATCCTTAGACTTCTCTGGAATTTTCCTGCTGAGAACATTACTTTGCTGCGCCTTTCTTTCTTGCCTTAACCTTGTTCTCGAGCGACGCTTTTTCCAACTATGTCCTGACAGGATTTGCTAGCGGCCAATTTTTTCTTAATCTTCCATAATTGTGAAGCATGCTTGGTACCGTCCTCCGGCCTTCTGAAGCTGGATCTATTATTGGACGCGATGGACGGTCAGGTGTTGGCCTCTGTGTGGCACCGAACGCTACCCATTAACCTCATTGTGGCACCCCGATCAAGGGATAATCCTCTATTTTTTTAAAACAATGCTCCAACATAAATAAAATAAAATTTCTTGTACCATTAATTGGGTGTCTATTTCAACCCATAAAATCTCCTCTTCAACCTGCGAATTAGGTTTTCTTTACCTTTTACTTTGAATCCTTCCAGTTGATCCATATAAAACTCCTCTTTCAGTTCTCCATGAAAGAAAGTTGTCTTCACATTAATTGTTCTAATTAGTCTAAAGCAACAATAAGACCAATAATAACACTTGCCGATGACATCTTAATAAGTGAAAAAAATTTAGTAAAGTCAATACCTTTTTTCTGGGAATACCCTTCTCCACCAACTTTTCTTTGTATCTTTCCTTTTTCCCTTCACCTCATATTTAATCATGTATATACATTTGTCACACCGAGAGGTGCTCTATACACCCTAATATGAAGGAGATGTGTAATTCCTTCTATGCTCAAGATGGATTTGACACATGTGTCCTTTTCAAGATAATAATAAATTATTCACTAAATAAAAAAGATAAATTTGACTATAATAAAAAAACATAAATAAATTTACATTTTGGCTAGTTTTAATATTGTTAATAATAGTACAATCCATTATCAAGGAGATGGATAAATAAAGTAATTGAAAGTAAAAAAAAAAATTGTATTTCAAGTTTGAGGGAGATGTGTAATTTCTTCACTATTTAAAATTATTTCAATGTGGGGTTTAAATAAAATATTTAAATATCCTTATTAGCTATTATATTTCAGCATTGTATATATTATATAACACAATTAGAAATTTAAAATTTTATATGATTAAACTTTTACTGGTTTGTTTTAAAATGAAGGATATGTGTAACCCTTTCCATATTTAGCATGTGGTTGAGTTGAGCATGGAGTTCGCACATCCCAGCCCCAACAAGGATTTGAATCTCTCGAGGTGAAAACCTTTTTTAAGTTTTCACTACAAGGAAAATACCCTTTAGCGGATGTTTTTGAGGAACCCCTTATAAAAATAGCACAAGTATCTGTTTGTAGCGAAGGTTTCTAGAGGAGGTTGGTAGGTAGAGGTTTTTGTGGATGTTTTTTGTCCGGTGTGTTTCTCAACCTACACTGCATGGATGCATTCAACTAGAAAAGAACCGGTGCGTACTACAAATTAGCACACTGAGACACCATTCTCTTCGTACAAACCCTCTCGACGCATCTCATTACTATAGCGCACCAGTGCGCTACATAGATTCAGGCTCGGTGCTTTATAAAAACCTGCGCTAAACTGAAACAAGGGTTGTGCGCTTGGAAGAAACCGCTCGTTGCGCCTCAAAAACCTGCGCACCGAACAGGGTTAAATAAATAAAAAATTACAGCCAAAAAATCCGCATTTTCACTTCTTTAGTGCTCTAGAGCTTTCAAGCACCGGTGCGAATTTCCCTTGTGTGAGGTGCCCAACCATCGGTGCTCCCATTGCACGCACTGTTGCCATCCATTGCCCACCATCTCGATTTCAAATTTTGGAAAACGGTGGGAAAATTTAGTTTTGAAAATTATTTAGCAAATATACCTCCTTGACGCCCAAATGTACAGGTATTTTACTTGTTTCTCCATAATTAAAATTTTTAGCGGATTAGATTTCTAAAAAAAATTAAAATTTACCGTTTAAAAAAAAAATTCTCACGCAGTGTGCTCGAGTTGTTCGGCTTGCACAGGTTCGCGGTGCTACCTGTAAAATTACAGGCCACACCACGACCAGTTCTAATGGAAACTGCATTGGTTCAGGTGCGGTATTGAAAAGCTGCACCGTGTTTTAAAAAAAAAAACATAAATGGCGGTGTGGTCGATTAACCTCCCACACCGTTGACTATGTCCAAAATCTGGAGGGCGGTGCGCTGACCAAACTATGCAGCCCAGGGCGGTCATTTTAGTCAGTGCACAACCCTCTAGACATCGTTACATAGTCAACGGTGCGGTTATTTAAACAACCACACCGTTGACCATGTACTGATGTTAAGAGGGCGGTGCACTAACTAAACTATACGCCCTAGTGCGCATAGTTTGGTCAGCACACCGCCTTCCCTATACTGGTACGTAGTCAATGGTGCGGTCTGTTAAACCACCGCACCGTTAACTGTGTAATGATGCCAAGAGGGCGGTGCGTTGACGAAACTATCTGCCCCAGGGTAAGTAGTTTGGTCATTGCACCACCCTCCCGAACTTGTACATAGTCAACAATGCAGTCAGTTAAAAGACTACACCATTGACCATTAATTAATGTTTTGCGGTGTGTTGACGTAATTATCTACCCCGGGATGGATAGTTTCATCCACGCACTGCAAGAGAAAGTGAATTTCATGTTGTACGGTGCGCTGAAAAATTCCAGGCGCACCGCTGACGGTGCGCGATAAAAACAAACCTACCGGTACCAGTGCATGACTATTTTTTTTGGCGCACCAACTGTTTTTTTTCAAAAAATATATATATATATATTTGTAAATACATGTCTCATTTAAAACAAAAATTGTATTTAATAGGTGAATCATTCAGCGACATCAAAGGAGAGAAGAGAGGGAACATCAGGAACATATGGCAGACCAATATAACATGGTTCGCCTATGAGAGACACGAGAGAGGGAGAGACTTATGTACCCTCACCCTATTACGGCAGCCACCCAGTTGCTCCTAAGGGAGCTGGTAGGCCTCCTCAAGTTCTATGAGTAGGCTACATCCCTAAAGGGCCATAATGGGTTATTGCGACAACTCATCTTCACGTGAAATGCCCACGGACAAGCTTTTCGGGTTGGTCCTAACCAGTGGTACGGGCCCGCTGAGGAGGACATGTATTTTATTACTGGCCTATCTAGGAGAGGGCAGGATTTGCCCTCATTCCCAGAGGTCCTCATCGGCTATGCAACATGGGTTCAATTGGTGTACTCCCAAAGATACATTAACGTTGATATACTGTCTCCTGCAGATTTTCAAGTCTCCGGTGATCAGTTACGTATTGCTTCATTTGGTGCAGAGGAGGTGAGGTGCCTCTCACTACTATTGTCAACCATTGCAGACCATACTAGTGACAGGCAACGCATTAGTTGCCTGCTTTTATTTTATGTTGATTCTTTATTACAGGCGCCACAACTTGTGAGGTGGTCTATGATTTTTTTGTGGCAGTTCTGTACAACTGTAGATAGATTTCATTCTTAGGCACAAGGGAGGGTGAACTTCCCTTTTGCTTCAGAGCTATTTTGTTTATTTTTTGAGAGGTTTCCAGAGACGAGGCCTAATTTTTTTTGGCAGTCTCATAGGCTTATGCTACACGTACGGATGGAGATGTGGGGCCAGAGGATTCCCAAGAGGGGTGAGTCTGACTTTTCCGTGAGGATATCTCTCACGATGCATTGGGTGTGCCAACATCCTCTTCATAGTTGATGAGCCATCGTATGAGAGAGGTAATATTAGTGTTTTCTTTAAATTTATTCTAACACATTCTTTAACTTGTTTTTATTAAATTTTTTAATGAAATTTTCTAATTATTGTTGTGTACTTATATATATTTTGTAGATATTGGGTCATTTGTTGGCAATGAGATGCCACTGCCACCAAATGATCCAGGTGTAGATCCTGCTGACGATCAGGAGATGGCAGATGCAGAGGATCAGGTCGGTGACAGACCTGGTCCTCATGAACATGCGCAGGTACCGGCAGGTGTGAGGTATAGGCCAGACACTAGATTTAGGATGGAGTTGGGTGACCAACTCTATCGAATCCTAGTGGAGGAGGGAGTCAGGTCAGTCACTATCAGATAGATACAGGCTTATGAAAATTTGATAGCGATTTGGAGAGGCATGCCACATGATATGTTGACCCTGACGCGGCATGTCATTGGAACTACCAGATTACTGGCACGAGCGAGGAGGTTTGGTCAATGTAGGCATGGTAGAGATGAAATACGTTGATAGTCGAGCAATGCATCATCTGATGATCATGATCAGGGGAGTGATCATTGTTCAGCTAGTACTCCACCTCCTCCTCCATCTTGCACCGAAGATGAGAAGCTCGCTGCATCCAACAGTCATGATCATGAGCAGGCAGTTGATCCTGATCAGCATGATGCACCTCCAGATCAGCAGGCACATGATTATCGGCATCTATCTGAGCATTTCGAGGCTGCACCATCGACTGAGAAAGCCTCGACTAGTACTACTATTGATGTACCACTAACTGATATTTGACATATATATATATATATATATATATATATATATGGTCAATGTATTTTATGTTCACGTTGCAGTTGTACTTAATTTACATGCTGGTGTTCATCATGATGTGTATATTGTTAGGTCATGTTAGATATGTTTATTTAATGTGCAACTTGCAGATAGATGTATATGTAATAGTTGTTATTTGACATGATATGTATGTTTGATGCTTGTGTTGTGATGATTTTATACAATGTTTGTGTTTTGTTAGATGATCATGATAACGATGATTAGATGATGTTAGCAAATTTGAATGTGTTTTTTAGTCGAATATGATGTTTGTACGGTGGTTTTCATGATCGTGATGTTTATTTTTAATATTAAATCATGATATTTATTAAATAT
The DNA here is from genome assembly GCA_034641835.2 of Pinus albicaulis. Taxonomy (NCBI): domain Eukaryota; kingdom Viridiplantae; phylum Streptophyta; class Pinopsida; order Pinales; family Pinaceae; genus Pinus; species Pinus albicaulis. Next base: position 1,741,183,252 of record CM076578.1, on the reverse strand, counting down.
TATGTCGTGATTGTAATTAAAATTTTAATTTGATTGTATGTAAAATTGTAAAATTGTAATTGTATTTCTAATTGTAATGTTAATTGTAATTGTATGTAAAATATTTGTAAAATTTTGATTGTATTAATGTGACATGATTGTAATTTTAATTTTAATTGTAATTGTATATATATAAAATTGTAATTGTAATAGTAATTTTATGTAAAATATTTGTAAAATTTTAATTGTATTAAAAGGAAATGATTATAATTTTAATTTTAATTGTAATTGTATATATGTAAAATTGTAAAATTGTAATTGTATGTGAGATTGTAAAACTGTAACTGTAATTGCATGTAAAATATTTGTAAAATTTTAATTGTAATAATGTGAAATGATTGTAATTGTATGTAAAATTCTAAAATTGTAATTGTATTGTGAAATTGTAAAATTGTAATTGTAATTGTATGTATTGTCATCATTCAATTTTATTAAAATTTTTAAATTTGTAAAATTGTAAATTAATTGTCAATTTTAAGCCATAACTACCGTAAGTAAAATGTATACCGTAAATATTGTTAAATTACCATAATTGTAAAATTGTAAATCTGTATGAATATAAATAATTGTAAAATAATAAATCTAGAATAATATGAATTTTTGTAACAACATAATAAAGTTTAGAAAATAATGCAAATAAATTCATGTATTTTAGAATTATCATTATTTTATTATGATCTTACATAACAAAAAAAGGAACTTTATACAGTACGCCATTGTTTTCGAGAGCAACATATTTGCAAATTATCAAGTGAAATGATTTTAATATTAACACAATGAAAATTACCAATTAAATCAAAATACATATTACAATGTTTCGAAAAAAAGAGTCTTAGTTGTAAGGTAACTAAGTCCTCTTCTTTATAAAAACCCATCTTAAATCGTATAAATGATGAAATTACACATGTACCATATCACTCTCGGTTCTCATGATCACCCTCATTATCTTCCAGCTCACTTGGCATGATACCACTATTGTTCTCAAAAATATGTTTTGATATAGGGTCATGTCTCAATACGAACCACCAATCCCTATCCAACACATCTGGGTAAAAAGACACCTGGGTGCAGTGTTTGGGGAAAACATAGGGCTCCTTAGCTTCATCCCACATATTTCTAGAGTTGATACATATCAGCCTACTATCACGATCTTCCTTTACATTATTCCGATCAAAGGTCTCCCACCACTTGCACCTAAAAATAACACATTGGAAAGAATAGAAATCCACTTCAATGATCTCTTGTATCTTTCAAATGTAACCCAACGTCTCTTGTACTAGGTTTAGATCATGGTGGCTAGATCGACTAGATTGATCGAACTCGACTCCCACTCCACAGTCTTGTGTCATGTTTCCATCATCGGCATTTTCTGTGTGAAAATGGTATCCATATGCCCACATAGAAGGGAGCAAATGCACCTATAAAAAAGTTAAAAAATCATAGTGTCACGTGTCTTATAATAACCCAACAATTAAAATATGAAATATAAATGTAATTACATTTCGAAGGTGCATTATTAGTTTTAAAATGTACATAAATATATTATCACCGAATGGGTGCACCCAATCCCTACATTTAGCGCATCCTCTTCAGCACACGGGTAACGACTGGTTGCACTATATTTCTCTTTGACTTGGTCAGCAACCCAACTGGTGGAGCATATTATTTTCTTTTAAATGATTGGGATAAGGCACACTTCTACCATTCGACTGTCACTATCCCATTTCATCCTCTTTTGTTCGTACAATGCGACCCACAATTGTGTCGCTTCGGAATTGTAAAGAACAAATTTATTGATTGCTTCAATTTCTGCATTCGATGATGAAATCAAACCTACATATAATACATATGAGATCAAAATATACATTATATCGAAGTTCAACATGAATATTTACTTTATGTAAATTTGAAAAATTACAAGTCGCTTACTCTTTATCAAATGCCTTTTTCCATTCATTTGGAGCAACTCCCCTTCTCTTTTGTCTTCATTCCTTTCATCATCCCAAATCACCACACCTGGTCTATTGTCAATCTTCTTTATGTACTCACTGGCATAATAGAAAGACTCATATGATATGTACCCCTTTGCCATATACCCCTCGTGTTTTTCCTTTTGTCGAACAATACCTTTCGATTTCTTCATGTACCTCTCTAAGAAGAACATCCAATGAAAAGAAACCACCCCAACTAATTCAACCTCATCTACTAGGTGGATTAGAAGATGAACCTGCAAGTCCATGAAACTCATCGACAGTTCCTTCTCAAACATACAAACAATCTCAACTATCTCTTGATGCCACGGCAGAATGCTAGCCACATGAATCTCCTTTGACGTGACCCAACGTACAAATGCAGATAATTTAGATATGGCACGTCCTACGGCTTGGGGGACTTCATGTTTCACACACCCACACACGACCAAAGGATAATGACACTGCAAAGTTATAAACATGTGCAATAATATACAAAATTAGTTATGTTTTATGATCCTTACATGGGATAAAATTTATTAATATAACAAATAATAAAATCGTGCTTTTGACATTATACGTACTTTTTAAAAAGAGAGTCGATACAGGTGAATAAGTTTTCAAAATAGAGGAATAACCTTTTCCGAGTATTTTTAATGACCCGACGTTTCGGACTTCTTAAGTGAGTCCATCTTCATGGGTAAATGCCAAATATTCTTTGAAAGATTTGTGAGGATTAGGGAAAAAGAATAATAATATAAATAGTATTTGTTTAGGAAATTTTTTATTTTTATTTTTATTTAGGAGGTCGGTTGGAAGAAAAGCTAATGCAATTTTTATTATAATTATAATTATAATTATTATTATTTTTAATATCTATTTATTTTTATTATCATTTTTTGTTTTTACTTAATTATTTAATAAATAAATTAAACAAAAAAATAATTAAGTAAAAACAAAAAAATAATAATAAAAATAAATATATATTAAAAAAATAAAAATAAAAATAAATAAATAAATAATTATAATAAAAATTACATTAGCTTTTCTTCCAACCGACCTCAATAAAAATAAAAATAAAAATTTTCCTAAAAAATTACTATTTATATTATTATTCTTTTGCCCTAATCCTCACAAATATTTCAAAGAATATTGGGCGTTTACCCCTGAAGATGGACTCACTTAAGAAGTCTAAAACATTGGGTTATTAATTATACGTACTCTTAGAAGATTCAAATGGTCATGCCATTTCAACCCCAACAAATGGTCATCCATGGTGAAGCAGCGTCATAGTGAAGACCCGTATGAAGATGGCACCCTCACACCCATTATAAATTCCTTTGCCAAAGAAAGATCATATTTTTTTAAATCCACGGAACATCACCTTCTTTGAAATACCATGAATTAGAGGGACCAACACCTGCCTCTGATCCTGTACTTTCTAATCTTCTTGGCCAATGTTTCTTTTTAGTTTTTAAAGTGAGAAGATATTTCCTAAGAGGTAATGTGTCACTTTGTTTCGATGATATGTGCCTCCATAAAGAAGATAAAACATTTTTAAGTATATACATGGGATCTAATAAGTGGGTAATCTTAAGATGCTCCAAATATGGGAGGTTATAAAAGATAGATTTAATTTTCATCCCAATGGGAAATTTCTCAACATAGGTGTCAAATAATTCTTGATCATCGAACATAGGCTCCCCATTTGAATCGAAGATTTATATGAACTCCTTCTCCTTCTCTCTCTCGTATGCTCTAAGTCATTCCCGCCGGTGTTTGATTCAACCATTCTTGCACGTTCCTCTTCGATTTTTCTCTTAATTCAGCCTTATCTCGATTTGACATTATCATGGGGTGCAATAAAAGATGGTAGGTAGGTCACTCATCATCAATAGAATCCTAATAATTTCAAAAATATATTTGAACATGATTAGTACAAAATATATGTTATCAATTAGTAAGCATATCGAAAATGTATGATTAATTGTTTGATGTTGAAATAATTACATTAATATACCAAACAATTATTATTACCATCATTGTCCCAGGATTGTGGCTAGAAGATGCAATATTGTTACAATTGGCATGGTGAAGTGGTTGTCCATTTTCATCTACTAAATGCGCTATGAATGTCGTTTCCGATAAGAGCTTCCAACGCTTTGGAGCCGTTTGAATATTTTGTGTATTGGAACTTGATTCTTAATCTACATGAACATGCAAATTTGTATACAATATAAATTTTATTAAATTGATCGACATGGATAAAAAACATAAATTCAATTAGATAATGAAAATATAAATAAAATTTGAAGTAAATATTACGTCTCGAGATGGATACTGAGAACTCTCCAATGGACTTTGAGAAATATTATGGAATGAGCTATATTTTGAAGAATTTTCCATTCGATATAATTATGATATTTTCCTTTGCATTTGAGAAAAATCAACAATAAATTTTGGGTGTACACCTAAAAGTACTTTCGGTGCCTTTACAAATGGACTTATTGTTATCGGTGCTAATGTACGCTTAACCGCACCTGCGTTTCTTAGTTACTTCGCGCACGGTGCTATGTTAGTAATCGACGCACGAGTATCGAATAGCCGCAAATAAAAAAGCAAAAATTTATTTTTTTAAAGTGAAAAAAACCGGTAAATTGAAAAAATGGGCGGCCAATAATTTTTCGAAAATCTAATTTCATAAAACAATTATTTAAATAGTGTACCTTTTCATTATTTCATTATTTTTGAAAAGTTTCATGAGATATTTGCATGAGAGACATACTCCGGGAGCAAGAGAGCACTGTGGAGTAGCGAAATACTTTCGACGTAACTTTCTCAAACAATCGAATTTCAAACCTCGGTGATTCAAACTCTTGTAACATAGAATTTCAAACCATCTCGTGATTAAATTTTATCGTAATAATCATTTTTTTACATTTTTTGTTTGATTTAATACATGGTAAGTAAAAAAATTTAAATTTACTATTCATTAAACCATTCTTATGCTAAACCTTTTGATTCGTTTTGTTTCATTTCGTCTTTCCCGTTTCGTGACCCTCGAATTAGGCTTTTCATTTTATATTTATAGGGTTTGTACATATATATATAGGCCTATGACATCTAACCCACAGGACGGAAGGTGAGTTCGATCCCAATCCATGTCGACCCTTGCGTTAATTAAAAAAAGACAGTAATTTTTTTAATCGATGCGCCCACTATAAAATAGCACAATCGGTGCGCAATTTTATCAAAGGCACGCGCACTTATTGTTTGATAAAAATAGTTAAAAACATGTTTTTTTTCAATCCGTGCGCCATATGTAAAATAAGCCGCACCGCACACGTACCGTTTTGACAAAAAAAATTATTTTATTTTATGTGTGTAGTTAATTCCGTGCGACCATTTAAAATATAATGCACCAGGTCTCCTTGTTACGTAGAGCACCGTACGGTTGTCCCCCGTTTTCGTGGTGCATTTATAAGAACATGCCGCACTTCCTCCACGACATCATATGCTACAAAAAACTAACACTAGAGGATTTTTATTAATTTGTATGTGTTAATCGATGCGTTGGTTAACATATATAAATGCACCGTTTCTCCTTTCGTTGACATATAGCATCGTACCTGTTTCTACCTTTAGAGGTGCTTTATAAGAACATGTTGCACCGACGTTTTTGCATACATCATTAAAGGCGCACTATTTTCCCGAATTTTTTTTTACCCGAAAAGGTTATGATTTATTTATAAAATATATTAATGAATGGTATGGTACATACTTTACATTGATAAAGAAATGGCTAACAAGAAATCAAATAACAAAAAAATACAGATAGCACATCAAGAAAAGCAAAAAGACAAGTTCTTGTAAATTATTTACAAAATTAATATTTTTGAACTATATGTAAGTTTAACTAATATGTATTGTTTATCGTGTATCATGCGTAGCCACAAAATGATAAAGCTCGATAATATTATTTTTTATCTAGGACCAAAAGAACGTAAAAGCTTGATGGAAAAATTGCAAAAAGGATGAATCAAAAAAGAAATAAAAAAATAATAGATTTATCCAATACATGAATTTCTTTTTTTAATGGTCATTAATAAAATACTTAAAAATATTAGATAACATGTTTCAAACAATCTATTAATTCACATATGCTTAATGTTCACGTGGACCAACAACTCATAAAAAGGAATGTTGTGCTAAGAAAAGAAAAAAATAGAATATGCAAATGAAAAATGAATTGCTCAGATCATTTGGAGTGGTGTTGGAGGTTAACGAAAAGGGGGAAAACTTTTACAAAAATTTGGAGGGATCTAGTGGAACGAATGTATAGACATATTTCCACTTACAATACAAAAATAAATCCAATGATTCCAAGAACTAAATCTCCTATCTAAACTACAAGACAAGTTTCCAAAGAATTGGTCAATGAGACATGTTATACTTTTAATATAAAAAACGGTACAACAACAAAACAAAGGAATGAAAAATTAATATTCCTTTAAATGTTTTTCTATAATTATACGTATATTAATAGAAAACAATCATTTATAAATATCACTTTAATTATATTTACTTTTCATATCAATATAAAAAATAAATAGTTTATTGTCATGTTACATTTTCAAGAAGATTATGAAAATATCAAAGGATGAACGAGATGTTATCAAAAATATGCGTAGGAATGTCCAAAAAGGTGTACAAGGAGATGGTCAAAGAAATGGACATAATTGCATCATACGAAGAGCTATATCATCAACAACATGCTTCAAATGTAATATGTAATCATTGAATTTTTCGATTAGGTACAATAAATAAACTATTTAGCATTAAATATTAATTTTCAAGTATTTTCTTTAAAAGAAAAGAAAATAAGTCCCATTCAAATACATAAAATAGACTGGGGAAAGAAAAGGGTTGATATCTAAGTTTGTGAGTAATTGTTACTTCCTTATAACAACTTAACTATATTTCATTTTTGTATATTTTAAGTTTTTTTACAACAATCATCATTGAATGTCTTCAAACATGTGCTAACATACAAAGAAGAACCATCAAAGGAATTGATCGATATCAAGTTAAATATGGGTTGTCACATATGTTAAGTATATCGTAAATTAATTGTGGAATTTGTAAGCATCTATCGATCTTGTTGTGACTTAGCTTCGTCTATAATTAATAGAACAAAAAAATATTTTAAATTAAATATATGATTTGTTATGGGGTATAAAACTTGCAGGAAACAAAGTATCGAACTGCGCCAACAAATGAAATGTTAAAAGATGGCATGAAATTTGGTTTTGAAAGAATATGTATAGTTCATAAGTCAATTTTTTCTATGGAACATCATTTCTTTTCGATTTACATTGATGTATATTATTTAATATTGCAATTTTCATTATTCTCACCAATGTATATAAACTCATTACAATTTATTTTTATGTTTGTATATGGAGGGTGAAGAAGAAGAAAACAATCAATATCGTGAACAAAACATTCCTCAAAATAGCCCAAGTCATGGAAGAAGATCGAGCAATGACAACAGTTTAAGCAAAGAATGATGATCATTATGTTTGGATATCAAAGTAAGGCATTATATTTTTTGAAATATTTGTCTATGAAATCAGACATTTTTTTTAATGTAATGGACATAGTGTCCCACTTGAAAGATAGAGGGATACCAATATTGTCCCATTTTGTATGAAAAAGAGTGTCTTATATATATATATATATATATATAATAAAAATAATAAAATGTGTTTTAATTTATTCTATTGCGTTCTCCATTGTCGCTGTGAAATGTAACACCAATGATTAAATATATGGATGATTAAATATTATAATGAAGAGATGTGAAATCTGATGATATGATATAACAAATTAATCCAAACATCACATTCAAATGCACTAATAAAAATTTAATTGATATGAATATTGTTATAAGATATGTGTCTACTTTTAATGAATAATGAATTTTTAAAAATCACAATAATTATGATATGATATAACAAATTAATCCAAACATCACATTCAAATGCAATTCAACAAAATTTAATTGATATGAATATTGTTATAAGATATGTGTTGACTTTTGATGAATAATGAGTTTTTAAAAATCACAATAATTGCACTTTCATGGGTCGATGTTTCTAAAAATACAAAATGAACACCTATGTGTGTTAGTTACCGTGCACCGGTGCATTTGTATGTTACAAAGGCACTAGCATTTCAACCAATGGGCACCCCACAAATACCAATACCAATTAGAAGGTTGGGTGCATTTGTGTGGTACCGCACACCAGCTGCTACTTTATGTGAGACTCACCGTGCGTTTCTACAACCCATGGGCAATCGTACAAATACCAATACCACCTCAGAACACTCTTTGTGTTTGTGTGATACTACGCGCCTGCGTTTGTATAATACTCCGCACCAAAGGCGTTGATACGACCCATGGGCACCGCACAAATACCAATACCACCAGAACGACCCGTGCGTTGTAATACCTACGTTGCGCCTAGTGCAGCTTTAGACCCAACGTCCCGGTCCATTCACCTTTGACCACCCCGTGGCAACTTTCTAGCTCGACACGCACCGGACATTGCTAAATTTCCTGTGGCATCCTAGATTTGTTTTTTGTCCTAGTTCTTGGTAGGTTTACGCATTCTGCGTTCATCGTAAATCGCACCGTGCACACACCTCGATTAGCGCAGACCGATGAGAGAAACATCCGTAACAATCTTCGACCGACTAGTGGGGTTGTATTTAAATTATGTTAGAAGCCCTTACCAAAACCTTCATTACCTCAAAACAAATGTTGTAGCAAATGTTTTTTTGACAATTTTGGCCAATTTTATAACACTAAAAAATCTTCGCTATAACCTTCACTAGAGGGTCTTTTTTCCTTGTATTTTTTGCACCCTAAAAAGAGGTTTACATCTCAAGAAATTTGATCCTTCTCAACACTTAATAGAACCAAAAATGGTTAAATGAATTTACACTAATTTTGTAGGGAATTTATTTCTTTTGGAATATTTACTAACTATCGAGTTTTTTTTCCAACAAGGAGTACAATTCTCCCAACATTGTTTTCTTCCACTCTTTTCTACTTTCCCGCCTTTAAAAACCTCCTAAGAATTATGAGGTTCACCTTCATAAGTTAAAAAAATATAATTTGAGCATGGATTCCTTTGTGAGGGATTTATTCCACTCTTTTTATAGTCTTCGCCATAAGCCTCCTAAGAATTATGAGTGTTGAGTCAATTCTATCGTTGCAAATTAACGTAAGTATTTAATATCAACTGCTGGTGAACTTAGAAGCATCCCCAAAGTATATGGGTTTCAATCACAGCCAAATTTAGAATATGAACTATGGATGGTTAGTGAAATGCATATTACAAATATAACAATTAACTTAATTAACTTCTAAACAATGAATTAAGATATATGGAATCATAATCAAGAGGCTCTAGTCTTTGGAGGTCCTAGTTTTCCTCAATTACCAATTACATATATCATTAATACCATTGTGAAAACATGAAAGGTGAAATCTAATTAATCAATGAATTAAGATATGGAATCATAATCAAGAGGCTCTTAGTCTTAGAGGTCCCGGTTGTCCTTAATTACCAATTACATACATCGTTAATACTCATTGTGCAAACATGAAAGCGGGAAATCTAATTAAACAACAGGTTAAGATACATGGAAGAAGAATTTGAGGCTCTAATCTTAGAGGTCTTGGTTGTCCTTAATTACAGACACATATATCATCACCGACTATTGTGAAATCATGAAAACAAGAAATTTAACTAAATAATGGATTAAAAATATATGGAATCATAATCAAGAGGCTCTAGTCTTAGAGGTACCGTTGTCCTTAATTACCAATTACATACATCATTAATACCATTGTTAAAAACATGAAAGTGTGAAATAAATCTAAGCAAATCAATTACAACTATGAAAACTATGAAATGTACTTAGCTCTGTGGGGGCCTTTCCACCCTTTCCTTGCACACCGAAAGTAAACCGCCTACTTAAGACTTCAATCAATTCATAGATAGCAAACATCAAAATATGGTAGAACAACCTCTATTATGTCTTCAAGTCTCAAAGATAATAATAATAAGTCATACAAGTTCCAATGTCAAAGCCTTCAAAGTGTGAGGCTTAAATAGATGAAATGTTTAACAAAATGATCTAAAAATATCTCAATCAATCATAAATATCACTATCCTATCATATCAAGTCGAAATGATCTACCATATCCATCATAATCCTGAAAATTCCCATAAAATATGAGGTAGACCTAGTTTCTAGGGATCCTCCATAAAGATCGGTCCTATTTGACCGCCTTTTGATCAACCTTATTAAAGCTCAATCTAGTCAGACCAACAAAGTGGCTAGTTGTTACTCCTAGTTCCCAAGCTTTCTAGAAATATATCCAAATTTCGAGCCCAAGTGTCCCGCACATATGCAAATCATCATGCTATTACTAGAATTTCTCGCTACTATCTAAAATTGCACTTAAATTTCAATTTTCACAAAAACATCTAATAATTGAAAAAAATAAATTAAATACCTAATTATGCATATTTAGGTCTATGTGAGGCAGAATATGATGGTAAATTGATGGATAATGTAGCAAAATAAAATGTATTTTTAAGCAAAAAGAGATCAAAAACAAGGCCCAACAATGAGTGTACACCTTCATAAGTTAAAAAATATAATTTGAGCTCGGATGTCTTTTTGTGAGGGCTTATGAGACCTACCACACTACAAGTACTCAACCGTGATGGTGTGTTTCCAATTGGATCTCTTGTAAAATTATTGTAAAGTTTCTTCTTATTCTTTTCCATCATGTTATTGAATTGGCTACCTAGTTACTTGCAATGGTGGGATATTTGTTTCCTTGCAAACCCGTCAATAGTTTTCGACCTCCATATCACTAGTAGACATTTATGAAATATCCAATTCATTAAAATATAAAATCCTTCTTAACAATTTTGTGTTTAACTGGATCCCAAAGACAATAACCAAACCCATCCACATATCACTAAAAAAATACATTTCATGGATTTATTTATCCAACTTAGTTTTATGCTCTTCTGGGAATATGCATAAATGTTTCACGTCCAAAAATTTTAAAGTGATAATAGTTTACCATTTTATTGGTCCAAACTTCTTCAAGAATTCCACCATCTAGGGTGTAGTAGATGATTTCCTATAATGTAAATAAGATGTCCTTACTACTCTACCCAAAATTTCTTCTCCAATCAAAAAGTTTGACAACATACTCTCAACTCCTCCATGATAATGTGATTCATCATTTCTAATACCATTTTGTTTAGGAGTACTACATCAAAGTATTTTTCTCATGTTTTATGTTGAACCTATTACAATAATCCTTCACTCGCATTAGAGAAATACTTCATTGTTCATAGTCCTTAAAAACTCAAGTAGTTTGTTAGACTCACATCTCAACAAAAACATGATTTTTTTGAAATATATCAAATACCTCACCTTTATGTTTCATGTAGTAGACCCAAACCTTCATGGATGCATCATCTATGAATGTGTGAAAAACATGAGGCTCCTATGAAAGACTTAATTTTGATTGGCCCAAACACATCAGAGTGTATCAATTCTACAGATACGTTTTCCTTTCATGGCCACCTCTCATAAATGAATATCTTCATTTTCCACCTCTCATAAATGGAATGCCCACCATATATACAATGCTTACAAAGGTCAAGTTCATAGAATTTCAACCCCGCAAGCACTTTCTTGTGAACAACGATTTTGGGCCCTTTTCACTCATATGACCCAAACACTTATGCCATAACCGCTAAATTTCCTTATTTTTGCAATAGTAACCACATCTAATACTTTTTTTGTTACCCTCAATGCATACAAGATTCTTATCTTCGAATCTTCTAACCATGACCAATGACCCTTTAATAATTTTCCAACCACCTTTAACAAAGCTTGTGGAACAACCTCCATCATCTAATCATTCCACAATGGTCAAGCTCATACACATCTTTGGCACATGCTTAACATGTTTCAACAAGATATCCTATCCATTATCCGTCCGGATTCAAACATCTCCCACTCTAATATTACAAAAGTGATTATATCCTAAATGTACTCTACTATAATCACCGACTTTATATGCGACAAAATTGTTTTTGCTTGGAGTTACATGGTGATGTGCCACAAAGTCAAGTACCCAATCAATGCTAGTACTAAAATTATATAAGCATAACACTTCTACTAAAACAATAAATAAACATCACATTTTGAAACTATAAAAATGGTCTCACTCTTCATTAGTGTTACTTTATTTTCTATTTGTGTTATTCAATTTTTTGTTCACTCAAGTATTTCTTCCTAACCCAACAATCGCTTTGTGACCTGGTTTTCTACAATGAAAATAAGTAAGCCTCTATCTTCTCGATTTCAATCTACCTCTGGTCTTGGACTCCCTTATTCATTACGTTCAATTTTTCTTCCGTGTACAAAGGCTAAAGCTTATCTCCTAGTTTTTTTCAATTGATTTTTGTCGCAACTCCTCATTCATTAGCTAATGCTAACATCATAAAAAATTCAAGGTCATTGCAAGTGTTAAATTTTTCATAGGTACTATAAATTCTCCCGCCTATCCGGCATGAAGCACGTGAGTAAAATGACTCTAATTTCATCATCTAGAATAATTTTGACAAAGTCAAGTTGACTAGTAATTATATTAAATTCATTTTAATTTCTTCCGTAACCGAAGCACACTCCATACAAACTCTTCGTCAATGAATCTTTTTTATTTGATGTGCCGTGGTTTTCTCATAAAAAGCATGTAGCTTTTTCTATAGTCATTATGTTGTATTTTGACTAGCTACATTGAAGTAGATATTATTTTTTTAGGTACTATCACATTGTAGCAATGACCTTTCATGTCCAACCATTTCTAGGCTTCATATATCAAATGAGAGTTGCTTTGTCACTCCCTCAATCAATAAATATTAATCCCTTGAAAGTAATTTTATCCTATATATGTGATTTCCATAGAGTGAAATTGACCTCGTTCAACTTCTCATTATCACTTATGTAGTTGTCTTGATACTACTCAACAAACCTAGCTTACATCGATGGCAACAAGAACTCCGGCCACTTAATATCCATTCTTAAAAAGATAAAATGTACGTACAACCAAAATTAAAATAAAACAAAGTAATTGATAAAAGTTACAAACAATACACTAGATTTATGTGGCAAACCCAAAATGGAAAAAAACTAATGGGAAAAAAATATTATTAGCTATGTTTAATCAACAAATTAGAAATAAATACACCCATTAAATTCTCACTAATACACCACATTTTACGATGGAGGATTCCTAGCTTATAAATAGCCTCTTTTATAATAGCATGAACTCGATATCATGGATTATCAATATCACATTCCAGAACAACCATAATTCATTTGAATCCTTCAATAACATTATAGAAAGAGTCGAGTCGAGTCGATAATAAAATCTTATAACATAAGAGTCGAAACCATTTCTTCTTTTTCGACACACCCTCACACCTCCCTTACATGATAGCCCCGAGGAAACTAACCTCCCTTACAAGATAGCCCCGTGAAAACTTTGTAGATTTTAGATGCCTTTAAAACCAACATGTACCACCGGAATTCCAAAAAAATCCCCATAAACCCCATTTCCAATTATTTTCACCATGTGGCACATGAATAATTTTAATTTTTTTTCAAATTTGATGACTTTTCCAATGAAGGAAGCTCCTCCACTTCAAATTGAAATTTTAACCTATTAAACCATTTAAACTCACATACTCCACTGGCCAATTTACCTTTATGTATTATAACCTTAAGCTCAAAGAAATTTTTCATATTTTGAATATATGCGGGGAAGATTATTATTCATATCATATGACAATAGTAAATGCTTCATTTCGACCGCTTACCCATTATTAAATAATCAACATTTAAACCAATACACAAATAAAGTCTTCTCAATGGGTGGCAATCATAATTTTTGGAAATTCCATAAATCCATACATTGAGGTGTTTAAGCTTTACAATGCTAATATGGAAGTTATGCCAACTACTTACAACTATACCTAAAATTTAATATTGGAGGTTTGTAATCTTTCCGAAAACTTGAGGTAATTCCTTGAGGACAAGCCTCACTCAAATTGAGAAACTCTAGTAATGCAAGTTGGTTTAAATATTTTCTCTTAACTCGAGGAATATGTATTAATAAAAGGGACTGCAATCAATGCTAACAACAAATTTTTACCAAAAATAGGCTTGTTTCCACTGTAGTGTAAATTAACAAGAATCCATTATGGTTTTCAAAACTTCCTGGTTGTCGTTAATCAGTGCATCCGGATTATCCACGCACTACTACATTTGGCAGAAATTACCACTTGTTTCCGACGCTTTTGACCAAATGTCGGAAATTTTCCCAAATTTTTTCCATCCCGCCCGAAACCGTCGCTATACCGACACTTTAAAATGTGTCGCAATTGCGACGTTTAGAGGAAGACGTCACAATTGCGACACCATGGCCCAAAGCGTCGCTATTGGGACGACTCTAAACGTCGCAACTGCGACACAATGTCCAGTGTCGCCATTGCAACGTTTGGAGGTACTCCGTCGTAATAGCGAGCTATTCCACCGTTCGTATAACGTACGTTATTTTCGCGCTACATAAAAGTACCAAACTTATATGCGCGCTACATAAAAATTCGAAACTTATATGCGCGCTACATAAAAATGATTTTATTGTTTCGTATTTGTCGCAATAGCTACATTAACGTTTGATATCACGCGCGCATTCGCCCCTCTCGCTTCGTAACAACATTTTCCCCTCGCATTCACGCTCGCCCTCTTGCATAGTGCGCATTTGCCTCGAAGATTTGCCCTCGCATTCGCCCGCCGTTCGCCCCCCGCCCTCTGCGAATAGCATTCACCCCCGGCTCTTGCAAAATGGTAAGTTCTTACCGCAAAGCCCTTCCTCCTATAGTAGGGTTGACTATTTGGTTTTTTTTGGTCAATTCCATTGGATTGTGTTAGGTCAGAGGGTTCTCCGTAGATGTCAAGAGTCAAGATTCAATACCCCTATTATCTTCATCACCCAATACAAGATTTAAATTTTTCCCAAAGAAACGCTTATTAATTGGGCAACCCATTATTTCTCCCTCGCTTTAAAAACCCTACATTTAAATGAAAACAAGCATTGCATTTCAACTACAAAATCTATTAGTGTTCAAATGTACATGTGTGCTACATTAACGTCCGATATCACGCGCGCATTTTCCCTCCGCTTCAGAGAACAAAGATTCGCCCGCCCTCTTGCGAACAAAATTCGCCTTCAACATTTGCCCGAACTCTTGCACGCGCCCGCCCCCGCATTCCGCCTCTCCCGAGCCTGCTATAAACGCATTCGCCCCGGATTCGCCCCCGGGCGCCAGAACAAACATTCACCCCGCATTTGCCCCCTCGCCCCGTGCACAGATCGCCCTCGCCCTTGAAAATGGTAATTTCTTACCGCAAGCCCTTCCTCCTATAGTAGGGTTTCGACTCTATTTGGGTTTTTTTGGTCAATTTATTGGATTGTGTTAGGCCGTATGGTTCTCTCTAGGTGTCAAGAATCAAGATTCGATACCCTCTATTATCTTCATCACCCAATACAAGATTTAAATTTTTCCCAAAGAAACGCTATTAATTCTTAAGTGTACCATTATTTCTCCCTACTTTAAAAACCCTACATTTAAATGAAAACAAGCATTGCATTTCAACTACAAAAATCTATTAGTGTTCAAATGTGCATGTGTGAATCACTTGTGTAGGGTATTCCTTTTCCACTTTCACATTATCCAAGAATGTGTGCAAGATAGTTCATATTTTTTGTGATTTAGATTGCCTTGAAAAAAGGAAAAGGTAAATTATTTCATGGACAAAGAAGGTTTTCCCTTTTTTATAGGTTGTTTGGACTTACGTGGAAAAATTTATGGTATGCCTTTCATATTATGTAGTTTAAATTTGAATTAACAGATTATTCTACATGAAAATATAATTACCCATGCGATGTCCTTCATCACTAATTAAAATTATAGTTTCAATTTCCTAGACTCTAACTCATCCGATGCTAAATTCTAGGTTCTCATTGGTGGATCACTCTTCCATTGATTTCCTTTCCCTTCCGGATCTTGTCATACTTTAAAATTCATCAATGATACATATATTATTTCAGGTATCCCAAAAGGCTTTATAGTAGAACATATCATGGAAGTTTTTTTGACAATTTTGAGGATTATTTTTAGAAATGCAATGTGGTATATGCTATCGAGTTATATATCAAGAAACTTGTCCTTAATAACCACACTATGAGGTAGGTTCAACCAGTTTGAACTTGTTGGGACATAGCATATGAATTTGTGTGATGATTCCATATCACAGGTCTATTATGGTGAAAAAAGTGAAGACATGTAATGATAGTTATTATGTTAACATTACTAGAAACATTTTTCGAAATTATCCATGCTATCAAGATGTCAAAATTCCAAGCATTAGGTGTCATCACTCGTAGCTAATAGATAATAATAATAATATAAAAATCACAACTTTATTCTTCAAATACAGATTGCTATACATATTTGTAACCTAGTTCATGAGATACTATCACCCAAAGATTGCAAAACAAACTTAAAATATAAATTAAACCAACATGAGAATCCAACTAAGGGTTTTCGACAAAATCATGCCATAACCCGGCATTTTGAAACCCAAATTTGAATCCATCATAAGTAATACAATGCAAACTCAGATGGATTTTCAATGCATGTCTGCATGTTACACTTATTCTCCGTCTAGATATCATTTTTAAATGGAACCATTAGTCAAGCCCACAGTCCTTTTATGTGAAAAATTTCAGCTCTATTTGAGCTCTTTTTTGCTCCACCACCTCCATAAAACCGTTGTTACACGGGGTCTCGCCCTTCCAGGGGTCTAGACTCGCCCCTCGCGCTCCGGGTCTTGGGACTTCTAGGGATGTTTCCCTCACGCCCTCATGTCCCCTCACCGCCCTTTTAGTTTATGGTTTCGCGTTAAAAGTTGATGTGCCACTTAGCATATTTGAGAATCCAAGTGATTCGATTCGTATGGTGACATGGTTGATCTTGATATATTCGGGTAAGTGTGTTGGATGCAGAGAATAAGGCATTAACTTGAGAATTTATGCTCATTTATCGCATGATGATATCATTTGATATTCATATGTTATTTTTTATGTTTTATGTTTACATAACTTATTTGCGTTTAAGTTTTATGTTTCGCACTTGAGTTGTAAAACTTCAGCTTTTAAACTCTATTTCAATCTTGATATAATATGTCATATGATATCTTAAACTTTATTTTCATTGTACATTGTTAGTAGTTACATTAATGATTATATAGTTACAAACTTACAAACTTACATGCATGATTGTATGATGTATGTTTTAACTTTAACTTTAAATTTGTTTCAATTATATGATTCATCATTCATCGATTTGTAATTTTATCATTTATGATTTATCTTTCATGATGCAAGTGTATGATGACTCGTATATACATTCCTTGCAAAAATATAGTTACATTTTAAATATTAAATTTTATAATTTTTATGACCCGACGTCCCCCCCCACGTTTCCCCGAAAATTGGTAGGAGTTTTTGCATAGTCGCTCCCGCGTCTCGTCCCCCTCGCTCCCACCTCCGGGACTTGGTGGAACATTGCCATAAACATATGCAAACATATATCATGATCTTGGAATTCCATTGAGATATGTATGTGCCAATGTTCCATAATCTTGCCCCATCATCAATTTAAGAAATTTCCATTGAATATCAAATTATGGAGGGGGGAACTATTTGCCGCAACATTTGGCTCAAAATCGTGGACCATCTTCGTATGAGGTGAATGAGAACTATAGATATTTGAAGAAGTATATTAGTGCCTTTTCCTCTCACATGGAGTCATATACAGTCATCCATCACAAAAATTTGTCTTTATTCATTCTCACCTTGAAAGTTGCAAAAAATCATGCCCTAATTGAAACGACACTAAATTTGAAAGATATAATAAAAATGCAAGCTAGAAGTGCCCTATTAATACAAAGGGAAAACCTTCCTACCTACCCTAACCGAGATAAATTTTGATTGAATAGGAAACATGATATTTCCTATGGAGTTGATCCAACAACTTGTTAAATGTATGGGACTAAATCATGCATTTGATTTCCCGTGGAAACATGCGCATGAAGAGAAAAAGTGCAGCACCACGCAGTCCATACATGCCACTTATAAAAACTACAATCGAAAGGTCAAAAAAATACTTAAGGCCTTAACTTAATTTGAATCCAAAAAATGACAAACAAAATGATTAATGAAAACACGAGAGTGGTGGGTGAACAACATAAATAAAAAGTGAAGATACCTTTCCCCAAGATGCCTTTTGTCACCGTTGTGTTGGAAAACAGTGTTTTCCTTTCCCTTTATACATGCAAGTGAATGCATTATAGGTATGGTGTTTTCCCGTAATAGAGAAGCCTAATTAAATATATCATTCGGTGGATTGAATGTTTGGGTGCCTTTAATGTGCAATGACATGTTTCAGACTAAATTCAATGCAAGGCATATTTGAAACTCTAACTCGTCTTCCTGTCTTATTAGAAATTATTTCAGTTTTCATTTTTGTGTTTTCAAGTTAGATATTGTTTTCAAGTTTTTATATTTATAATTTTATCGCAATGTATGTATCGATCGTAGCATGGCAGAACAACTCCCGAGACTCGGGATGATCATGAAAGAGGCCGCCGAAGAACATGTAAAGTGCCGCATTGCTCTATCTTTAGGTATTTTAGTTATTTACATAATTGAAATAATATTAATTTTGTTCAAATATGACACCTAGCCATGGTACGCCTAATAATTCCCTCTTTTGAGGAAGAGCTTTCTTCATCCCTATCTCCGTTGTCGTTGTTGCAAAAAAAGGCACGAGATGCAAGGTCGGAATTTAATGCTTTGATAGACGCGCTCAAACACTCCGAAACAAAGAGAGGATACCACATCTTATGAGGCAAATAAATAGATATCAGGTAATAATAAAAAGTCAAAAGGATATTTTTGTTCTCGTATGAGATGAATTGTGATAATTTGATTTTTAATTTTTACATCGACTAAACTAACAAAAAGTTCTTTTGTATGTAGCGGTCAGTATCATTTAACCTCGTGTTGGTGGTAGTGGGACACAAGGGCAAGATATTGCCCAACAACCTCTCGTACACCTTCTACTCCTTAGTGTGCTAGCCAAGAAACACACTCGCCCAAGAAGACACCAGCCTAACCGCTCGAACGTGTTGGCAATGATGAGGCCGATATGGCCAACTACATTATTGTGTTTCGGAGCTACACGTGTTAGCTCCACAGGACCATTAATGGCACATTGTTGGTGAACGACTTATGGGTGTCCCTATAAAGCATGTACAACTCCCCAGGTAAATTTTAATATTTTAACTATTTCATGTACTTTATCTAAAACATATTTATCATGATTTTTATTTTTAAATTAATGATAATATCTTCTTTTTTCTTTGGTTTTATTCGTGTAGGAAACAATGAGTTCTACGTAGATTCTAGAGAGCCATGCGTTGGTAATTTTTGGCCCAACCATACGTACAAAGGGAATTCTAAAATTCCAACCTCGAAAAAAGAACTTCTAGATTATCTAGAAGCCCTTTTTGGGGTCCCGCACATTTGGATTTAAAAAGCGATGGCTCGTGTAGCCGCAAATATTTGAAATATACTGTGGACACTATAGACGCAATTGAAATTTAACCCTAGATATGAGCGTCCTCTCAGTAGCCGTAGAGTGAGTGGAGAGCACTCATCCATGACTCGAAAAAGAGAAAAGGGCAAAGAAAGAAGGAAAAATGCCAACCGGACCCGCAAGGTAAATTACAACTTAATTCAATAACTTTAATTTTCTTTATGTCTAAAAATAAAAGTGTGCTACGTCATATCCGACTTCAATATTTTTGATGCTAGGTTGCCCGACACCTCAAAGGCAACCAAAGCTAGGATTGAGGAAAAAGGGCCATCACAAGCTCGCCAGGGTGGCTACTTGAAATTAGCCGCAAGAATTGTAATTAAGTAGCTAAACATCTTATAATTAATTGTATCGCCTTCCAACGTTTTTGTAATCCTATCGTATATGATTAAAAATACACAATCATATATAATGTTAGGGTGATGACTTTGGAACAATAACTACAGAGGAAGATAAAAATATTGCTTTCCGTTTTGGCTATCAAGCTGTAGTTGAACGTCGCAGAAGCTTGGGGCAGGTCCCAAGATCTGCAATGCCTGATAAGGTAAAACATTAACCTTTCAATATTTTTGTTTTCGTCCATAAATTTAATGTCTAACAACTTTGTTTAAATCAGGGGAGCAACACTACCGACGAGGTAAATAACCCAGTTTTAGAGCCAGATGTAGATGATCCTACCAATTGCAACATTGATCATTGTAATTGGGGACGGTAAAGCAAATCTTTTCTCCCGGTGGTAAGTAATGATGTTCCACTTATAATTTTTTCTAATTATACCTTGATGGTTGTCCTTATAACGTTTTGTTTTTTGTTTAAATGGCAGAATGTTTCCCTTGAGGATCTTACCACGAGAGGAAGACGAGGCAACGTTAACGGGCGACAATGAAAGTTTTCTAAATAATCTCATTGCAATTTTTTTTATTAATATTACCGAACTAGTTCAATGATATTTAAAAACTGATAATTAAAATTTAATTATTATCTGTTTTTGGAGGCGATGCCCCGTCACTGGATGAGACCAGACATCGTGACAATGGAACTAGGTCAGCGGCGACAACTGGTGCACCAGGTAAATAATCTCATTGCAATTTTTTTTATTAATATTACCGAACTAGTTCAATGATATTTAAAAAATTACAATTAAAATTTAATATTATCTGTTTTTGTAGGCGATGCCCCGTCACTGGATGAGACCAGACATCGTGACTACGCAACTAGGTTAGCAGTGCGGGTCGAAGGGCACGAAACATGAGCAGAGCACGATGATATTGATGATGTAATTAGGAGCTTTAGAAATAGGAAGAAGAAAAAGAAAATTTGATAATGTAAAATATTGTATTATTATAAGACAAACGTTACCATACTTGGAACATTTTTTACGTTATATAAAAAACTCATTTATCATACTATTTCTATGTCAAGCATTAATTGCAATGTTTCCTTGCGTACTTTTTGTTGAATTTTTTTTTATTAGTTATTGAATATTTTTTTTTATGCTCATGAAAGTAAAAAATGAAATATAAATTGGGTATTGGGGAATTGAGAGTGATGTGAAGGGGGGGGAGGGGCCACAAGAGCTTCCACCTTCACGTGGTTGGCCCTGTTTAGTAGAGAATAATTTATTGGAGCGATTTAATCTTGGAGCAAACCTCCCTCGATCCAGTGTAGCAACAAAAAAGTCACTGTTGACTTAGTTGCTACTCTTTCAGATCGTGGGAGGCTTGTTCCAAGTTCATGCGACTCCAATAAATTGTTCTTGAAGCGAAGAGGAGCTTATTCAGGTATGTTTTGACATTTTCAACATATGTTCTAACATTATCATAAGAATGCATCTTAGAGTAAAAAATACTACATCAATTACTTGTATTTATTGTATAGATAATGATGGATTTTGATTGACTTGGCAGTGCGGGTACAAATCCTCTTGCATCATGAGCAATACAACTTGTCAACCAGGGTCATGTCCAGGATATTTTTGCTTGTGCGCTTGACATTTTGTAAGTTCCTTTACGGTTCATAATTCAATATTAAGCTTGTGCACGATTATTATCTAGGTTTTTTGTATGTGTTTTTTCATCTATTTGATTGTAAGCAACTATGCATGTTTCATGTTGTTCACTATGATTTCTCCCATTACCACTCCCAGGATGAATCCGACTTTATTGTTACATAGGTTACTTTATTGTTACTATGATTTCTCCATTTACGATTTCATAGGTTACATCATGTAAAGTTGTCAATCTGAGGTTGGTGATGAGCTTTAGTTCTCCAGATTTGGGGCTTTTCTGATATTTTCTCCCTCATGTCATTCCTGCATCACCTCGTTGTTTGAGCATGCCAATTGTCTACCACTTGTACCAATTGGCACGTGTCAATCTCTGAGTGGTGCCACATTTCACCTATTTTCAGTGAGAGTTTAGGGTTTCTCTAACATAGCTTCAGAAATCCGATTCAGTGCCTGCTTGAATATTGTCACATAATACTTGTGGTTTGGATTGATGAGCATGTTCTGAATGGTTGGTTGATTCATAAGAACCACCCATAAATCTCCCTTCCTCTAACACACAGAAAATAAAAATTTCTTTGACAGGAGACAGAGTTTCAATACTTTGAAAACAAACTTCTATTCCCTTCAATAACTCAAAAAAAAACTATTACACTGCTTCCTCACTGAGAGGGATTACAAAATTATGACTGCTACAAAACGCAGTGCATAAAACCAACTCACTGTCTGTTCAAAACAAACATACTCTGTCTCTAAGACACTCTGCTGTGTTTTTCCCTTTCACACTGTTGTGCATACACACTTAAAAAGTTACACTCGGTTTTTCACTTTTTACACACTGCTATGTAATAAAAAATTTACGTACTGTCTATAAAAAAAACTACCAAGCTTTTTCGACCTTTTTATTTTTATATGCCGGAACATATAAAACATATTATAATAAACCCTCTTTTTAAAAAAATAAAATTAAAACTAAATTCTATCGCCCACCTTTCATTTCGCATATGATATATATATAACATATGTATATATTAAACTATCAAAACATTAAAGAACCCTTTCCGTCGGACTTCAAAAGTCTAAATAGATTGAATTTCAAACCAAAGTCGCGTTCCAAAATGGGATGCTGACGTCTGCCTAATTTTAACTCGAATTCTCAATCCAATGTGCCCTATAAAAAATTCGGGTCCGGTTTTCAGGTTTTCAGATTCCCTTCAATTTCATGCGATCCAATATTAATGCTCCGCGTGTCCTCCTTTTGAATTTACAAAACTGTCGGGTAAATTTTTGTTTGTTTAATTTCTGGTTGGTGAATTGCGTTAATGCTGGTTGTTGTGTTTAAATACAATCCTGTACAGAAATATGGCTGCGGCCGTCTACAAAAAAAAACTTGCAGGAATTTTAAATGCTGAATTAAATTTCTGGATGGCATGCAAGCAACCTCCAAAAAAAAATGTTGCTGCTGCATCCGTCCTTCTGCTGCAGCAGTTGAAGTTAAAATTCAACAGCACAGAGTTTAATAAGTGAGGGTGTAAAGGTAACTTTTTGTCGATGGTACTGGATTAAGATCATCTATTCATTTTTGTAGGGTCTTATGGTGTTTGGTTTTTTAGTTTTGGGTTGGGTTTATTGAGTCTAAGATAGTTTTTGAGTGAAAAAATTGCTATCAGGTATTAAAAAATTTTGGTGCTTTTGTCAAAATTTATGAGCTTGTTAGGAAATACAAAACTGACAATGGTTGTATCTTAAATTTGTGGAAAATAATTTGAAATGAAACCTTTTTGTTTAGGTTGTTGCAGCGGGTGCAAACCCCATTCAAATTACTAGGGGCATTGACAAGACAATAAAGGCCCTTGTTTCGGAACTCAAAATTTTGTCAAAGGAGGTAAACGCTTGCCTTTTGAGTAGGCTGGTTTTCCTTTTTGCTGATGGTTTGGTGTATCTAATTGAACTAGTTGCCTAAGGTATTTTTGGTTGCAAACTCCTTTTCATTTTTCATACAGTATTGGCCTTGTGGAATACATTTGATTGTGTGGTCTTGTTAGATCTACAACATTTGTAGTTGTTTAGTCTTATGGCCGAGGTGCACTTTATTATGGAAATAGTTGATGCAATATTGTCATTTAATCCTTACTGCAGGGTAGCATGTTGAGAAGTTTTTTGTGAAACATTTGGTATTCAAAATGACACTTGATCCTATACAGCATCATGCACTTGACTTCAAAATTTATATTCAAAGTGTGCTAGACAATTCTTGCAAAATTTAAAATATTTAGGTTGTTTTAAACCATTATCTTTTTCATGTATTGGATGCTGAAAATGTGAAAAAGACTTTGGTATGAAACCAACTGGTGAATAATTTCCAGCACAACAACCACTTCCAAGACATGATTTAGAAGTAGAACGAATGTGCTTATGAAGCATAGAAAGATATCCTTGATGCATTGTCAATGTTTGGCTAGGGTTATTTTTGGAGAAAATAACTCCTTATTCCTAGAATAGTGATCTTCAATACAAGTAAATGCCAGAGAAGAGAGATCATAAATTGTGGCCTGCTCATACAAATTGGACCCCAAAGGAGAAATTTGGTGTGTCTACAATGTTGTGTCGGTATTTTCCTTGGTGTACCGTTCTTTTCCTCGACTGGTCATAATTGACTTATTCTTTCTTCGGGGTTATTTATCAAATTCGTAGAATTTGATAAATAAATACTATCCACAATGGTTGGACTTTAATTTATATTCCCGACTTTATATTATCTCCAAGCCTTATAACCAATGTTTAACTTTCAACACTTTGTATTTATACTCCGCGTTTCTTTTTAAATAAATAACTTGTAATGAACTTTCGGCTCTATATTTCACCACCCAGCCTTACAACAATCACGCTCCAGACTTATGCTAATTATCCGCCAATCGTTTAATTAAACAATTTCATTATACTCAGGCCCCACCTATATATATCAATAACCAATCAAACACTCGTATCGTACCTGGCTATCCTCCGCACACCTTAGTTAACCTCCGGGCAAGTTCAACGTGCGACCACCGTCCGATGGCCCTTCTCCAAATCAGCGACTCTTGGCAATTTCGCTCGGCTTCCAACGTCGGGCTTTAACGTGCGATGGCGTGGGTTAAACGGTTGTTTGCCGGGGTCACTTCGCCATGTGTCGCATTCCCTATGGAATCGCTCGCGAATAGGAAATACCGCCTACTCCACAAAAGCGGTGCGATATGGGCAACCCGCTTTTGTGATTCCGCTCGTGGTTTTGGTAGAGGGCTTGACCACGGGTGCATGTCTGGTTCCGCTATCCCTTTGTTTGTTAACTCATGTCCAATCCTCGGGTCAGGTTCCGAAAGCACAACAATTTTGTCTCTTTATTAAGCGGGATTTTAATATGTGTATTATCAAAGAAAACCAACACAAATTTTATAAGAAAATTGTTCAAAAGTGGAGCCCGCCGGACTTCAAACGGCGATAAACCATAATTCAAACCAAATTCGCGTTTCAAAATGGCCTGCTGACGTCGGCCAATTTTGTGTGTAATTTCTTATCAAATCCTTCTAATATTTTACGAATTAGGATTTCCATATGACGGCAAACAAGGAGTTGTTCAATCCAATTTTGCCCACGTGTCCTCGAAGTAAAACTTTGCTCAATTGCGGGTGCATTCGATGGCGTTTAAGGTGATGGGACATGGATATGGCGATTTCATATCATTCGCATTAACATTTAACGCTGTTCAATTAAGTTTTCACATCAAATCTACATTAATTAATTTTAACACTGTTCAAGATCGGACCTCCACTCCTCTGAGCGATTCCGCACGCTCCAATTTGATCCGGCCTTCGGCTCTCATTATTAATGATCAGAGATTCATTATGACGGCCGTCCTTTGATTGCATTGCAGACGGGTCGACATAAAATGGCGTTTAGCCATGGTTTTTCAGACAAGCCGGTTGCTGGATTACACTGTCTGGTAACTGCGATGATAAGGAGAAGTGGCCAGCGGAACTTCTGCCTAGACTTTGCTGCATATTTCCATTTCTCTCGGTTCTGTACTCTCTGTCTGTCTTCCTCTGTTAATTGGAATTCTGCTTCTTCGTCTCTTGTGCCCACTGCGATTGCACCCATGCCTCGCGTGCGTCATGGGATGCGTTGCCGCAGGGGGAGCACCTGGTCAATCGTGACGCTCCTCGACACCTCCTTGAGAGATGACTTCAGACGGTCCGGTGATTGTCGCAGAGTAGATATCCAAATCTTGAGGTGGGCGGGAGTCGGCTATGGCAATACGGTTCCATGTGGATTCCCAACTCAGGCACCCCCAGCTAGTTCACCTTCTCCCACGACGCACACTGCGCAATTTTCCTTTGATTGCACTCTCCACCGCCCGCGAATCACAGCTGTAGTCACTGTGGTCTTCCGCGAGGAGGCCCAAACGGAGGAAGAATGCACCCGTCCGGTGGGTCTGAGCTCGGAAAAATCCGGCCAACATTCGGGCCTTCAGGAGGGGAGCCGTGGCATGCATGTGGAGGTAGCACCTAGCGATCCTGGACCTTCCGAAGGATGGTGCCGAATCGTGGAGGAACCAGCGGAGGATTAGTTTGGTTAATTTGTTTTTCTTGCTTAGCAGGCCCAGTTAATTGGGCTGCTTTTAGTTTATTTTACTGTGCTAGACCTTTAAGTAATATTTTTGAATTCTGTAAATTAAACGTTCAAGACTGGTTTCCCCGTATGAGGGCAGTCTTCTTAATTTTTTGATTTTTTGATGACAAATTTGCCATGAATATGGCCAGGCAATGTTTTTGACTTCGGTGTAATTTTATTCGCAATGTTAATAGATTAACTTTACTTTGAATTCTCACATGATTAGCGTTTTTCTTGATCTGTTCAAGGATTTTGGGTACTTTAATTTGTATTTGGAACGATGGACGTCGGTACTCTATCTGTTGCTTTACTGTTCTACATACTACTATTTCACTTTCTTATAGATGCCTCGGGAATATTTGAATGCTTTCTCAGATTGTCGATAATCTCCATGTGGACCGTTACTGGATTTTATATCATGTCCCTGTATGGGGTATTTTTCTATCATTGTCTGGGGTGGGACTTCCACTTTTCTGGATGGATATTTGGGTTCCAATCTTCAGATGTGAAATGTAATGACTTCATGGACTGTTTTACTTCATATAATATATTCAAAATAGCATTTTTTCTCTTTTGAAAAAAAAATGATTAATGTTTATCATTCTGCCTTCAAAACTAGCGATGCTGGTCTATGTTGCTGGTTTATTGATATGGTCTGATGGTCTTTTTATATTTTGGACATATCACAATCCTCACATGATTAGCGTTTTTCTCTGTTCAAGGATTTTGGGTACTTTAATTTGTATTTGGAACAACGGACGTCGGTACGTACTCTATCTGTTGCTTTACTATTCTACATACTGCTATTTCACTTTCTTATAGATGCCTTGGGCATATTTGGATGCTTTCTCAGATTGTCGATAATCTCCATGTGGACCGTTACTGGGTTTTATATCAAGTCATTGTATGTGACATGGGGTATTTTTCTATCATTGTCTGGGGTGGGACTTCCACTTTTCTGGATGGATATTTGGGTTCCAATCTTAAGATGTGAAAATGTAATGACTTCATGGACTGTTTTACTTCATACAATATATTGAAAACATCGTTTTTCTCTTGTGAAAAAAAAAATGATTAATGTTTATCACTCTGCCTTCAAAACTAGCGATGCTGGTCTATGTTGCTAGTTTATTGATATGGTCTGATGGTCTTTTTATATTTTGGACATATCACACTCCTCACATGATTAGCATTTTTTTCTGTTCAAGGATTTTGGGTATTTTAATTTGTATTTGGAACTATGGACGCCGGTACTCTATCTGTGGATTTACTATTCTACATACTACTATTTCACTTTCTTATAGATGCCTCGGGCATATTTGGATGCTTTCTCAGTTTGTCGATAATCTCCATGTGGACCGTTACTGGGTTTTATATCATGTCCCTGTATGTGACATGGGGTATTTTTCTATCATTGTCTGGGGTGGGACTTCCACTTTTCTGGATGGATATTTGGGTTCCAATCTTCAGATGTGAAAATGTAATGACTTCATGGACTGTTTTACTTCATATAATTTATTCAAAATAGCGTTTTTTCTCTTGTGAAAAAAAAAGATTAATGTTTATCACTCTGCCTTCAAAACTAGCGATGCTGGTCTATGTTGCTGGTTTATTGATATGGTCTGATGGTCTTTTTATATTTTGGACATATCACACTCCTCACATGATTATGATTAGCGTTTTTCTCTGTTGCAGGGTTTTGGGTACTTTAATTTGTATTTGAAACAATGGACGTCGGTACTCTATCTGTTGCTTTACTATTCTACATACTGCTATTTCTCTTTCATGGACTGTTTTACTTCATATAATATCTTCACTTTCATGGACTGTTTTACTTCACTGTTGTAGGGTCTTGGGTACTTTAATTTGTATTTGGAACAATGGACGTCGGTACTCTATCTGTTGCTTTACTATTCTACATACTGCTATTTCACTTTCATAGACTGTTTTACTTCACTGTTGTAGGGTTTTGGGTACTTTAATTTGTATTTGGAACAATGGACGTCGGTACTCTATCTGTTGCTTTACTATTCTACATACTGCTATTTCACTTTCATGGACTTTTTTACTTCATATAATATCTTCACTTTCATGGACTGTTTTACTTCATATAATATCTTCACTTTCATGGACTGTTTTACTTCATATAATATCTTCACTTTCATGGACTGTTTTACTTCACTGTTGTAGGGTTTTGGGTACTTTAATTTGTATTTGGAACAATGGATGTCGGTACTCTATTTGTTGCATTACTATTCTACATACTGCTATTTCACTTTCATGGACTGTTTTACTTCATATAATATCTTCAAAACAGCGTTTCTCGTCTTTTAAAATTTTAAATTTTTTTTTTAAAATTGAACCCTCCGTCGGTCTACCGACGCCTTGTAAACGTCGGAACTGCGACAACCCAGCAACGTCGGAAGAGAGACAGTATGAAAACGTCGGAAGAGCGACGTTCCAAACGTCGGACCACATATCGTCGGAATTACGACATCTTCCAGACGTCGGAAGAGTGATGTCCGAAACGTCGGACCACGTTTAGTCGGAATTGCGACAGTTTACAAGCGTCGGAAGAGCGACGCCAAAACGTCGGACCACGTTTAGTCGGAACTGCGACGGTTTATGAGCGTCGGAAAAACGACGTCAAAAACGTCGAACCACATTTCACTGGAAGTGCGACAGTTTACAAACGTCGGAGGCGCGACGGTTTGTGAGACGTCGGAAGAGTGACGCCTGTTCGGAACGTCGGAAGAAGTGTCGATAGTGCGACACTTTTTGCTTGCGTCGGAACGGCGACGGCAGGACAAACCACGGTTTTTCCGCCCCCGAACTTTCGCTCTTGCGACGAATATGTGTCGGAATAGCGACGAATTGGCCGTCGGAATTTCCGCCAAATTCTCTAGTGATATTTGGAACAATGGACGTCGGTACTCTATCTGTTGCTTTACTATTCTACATACTGCTATTTCACTTTCATGGACTGTTTTACTTCATATAATATCTTCACTTTCATGGAATGTTTTACTTCATATAATATCTTCACTTTCATGGACTGTTTTACTTCATATAATATCTTCACTTTCATGGACTGTTTTACTTCATATAATATCTTCACTTTCTTGGACTGTTTTACTTCATATAATATCTTCACTTTCATGGACTGTTTTACTTCATATAATATCTTCACTTTCATGGACTGTTTTACTTCATATAATATCTTCACTTTCATGGACACACTTAACACTTCCTTTGACATTGTAGGGTTTTGGGTAATTTAATTTGTATTTGGAAAAATGGACGTCGGTACTCTATCTGTTGCATTACTATTCTACATACTGCTATTTCACTTTCATGGACTGTTTTACTTCATATAATATCTTCAAAACAACGTTTCTCGTCTTTTAAAATTTTAATTTTTTTTTTTAAAATTGAACCCTCCATCGGTCTACCGACGCCTTGTAGACGTCGGAACTGCGACAACCCAGCAACGTCGGAAGAGATACAGTATGAAAACGTCGGAAGAGCGACGTTCCAAACGTCGGACCACATATCGTCGGAATTACGACATCTTCCAGACGTCGGAAGAGTGACGTCCGAAACGTCGGACCACGTTTAGTCGGAATTGCGACAGTTTACGAGCGTCGGAAGAGCGACGCCAAAACTTCAGACCACGTTTAGTCGGAACTGCGACGGTTTATGAGCGTCGGAAGAACGACGTCAAAAACGTCGAACCACATTTCACTGGAAGTGCGACAGTTTTCAAACGTCGGAGGCGCGACGGTTTGTGAGACGTCGGAAGAGTGACGCCGGTTCGGAACGTCGGAAGAAGTGTCGATAGTGCGACACTTTTTGCTTGCGTCAGAACAGCGACGGTAGGACAAACCACGGTTTGTCCGCCCCCTAACTGTCGCTCTTGCGACGGATATGTGTCGGAATAGCGACGAATTGGCCGTCGGAATTTCCGCCAAATTCTCTAGTGCATGAATCATATGAAAGTGAGAAATGATGCTATAACAATAGTTGTAGTTCTACTGTAGAAAAATGACCAAGGTTTTGAACAACCCATAGCATTTTTCAGTAAAACCCTTCGAGATGCACCTTTGAGATATAACATAATGGAAAAATAAGCTTTAGCCTTGGTTAAAGCCATAAAATATTTCAGAGTATACATTATTTACTCCCACATTACTGCCTATGTCCCCAATACTGTAGTCAAAGATATTCTTACACAGGATGGGCCAGATGGAAGAAGAGGAAAGTGGATTGTGACTATCCTTGAATATGGCATAGAGATTAAACCAACCAAGCTAATAAAAGGACAAGGTTTAGCCAGTTTAATGGCTGAATCCAATTGTAATGATTTAGATATAAATTTTATTGCTCAGGTTGATGATCAGGAAGATATGGCGACTCCATCGATCAGTGAAGCCTTTCTAGACTCACCATGGTACTCATATATTATATTTGTACTTAAAAATTTACAAACTCCTCTTGGATTAACTAGAACAAAATCTAGATTCATCAAACTTAAAGCAATGAGATATTGTATTCTAGATAGTATGCTTTATTGGAAAGAGCAAAGCGCAATTTTACTGAATTGTTTACTAAAATTAGAAGCTAACAAAATTCTTGGAGAATTTCATGCAAGTGATTGTGGAGGACACCTATACTAGAAAATTACAGCAGATAAGATTCTTAGAGCTGGTTTCTATTGGCCTACCTTATTTGCTGATGTAGAAAAGTTTGTTACTTCATGTCACAAATGTCAGATTTTTGAAGGAAAAAGGAAGTTGTTATCTTTACCACTCAAACCTATTTCTACTGAGATGCCTTTTCAACAATAGGGGTTAGAATTCATTGGAGAAATCCACCCCCCATCCTCTGGTCAACACAAATGGATATTGACTGCCACAGATTATTTCACCAAGTGGATTGAAGCCATTCCAACCAGACAAGCCACTGACTCAGTCATTATATCTTTCCTAGAAAACAATATTTTATCTAGATTTGGATGCCCATAGAAAATTATTACTGATAATGCAGCCGCATTTAAATCTAAGAAAATGATTGCCTTTTGTCACAGTACCATATAAATCTAGGCCACTCTACTGCTTATTACCCTCAAGGTAATGGCCTAGCTGAATCTTCCAATAAAAGCCTTGTGAGTATCATCAAAAAACTACTTGAAGAAAATAATAAAACCTAGAATAAAAAGTTTGTCTATGCCTTATGGGCAGATAGAATTACTACCAAGAAGTCAATTGGAACATCTCCTTACCAGATTGTATATGGGATGGATGCATTTTTCCCATCATCTTCAGGTGTTTCAGTTATGAAAATTATCCAAGAATCACAAGTAGAACTCAATGATATACATAGAAGGATAAATCAGACTATTCATCTGCAACAGAATAGGGAAGAAGTATATGGAAAATTTCAAGTCATTCAAGATAAAATAAAGAAAATATTTGATAAAAGAACAAAAGAAGATGACTTTTCCATAGGAGATAAAGTGTTAAAATGGGACTCCAAGAGAGAAGAAAAAGGAAAACATGGAAATTTTGACTTTCTATGGAAATGGCCTTATGTCATTTATGGATATAGAGGTAAAAACACATTTTTTATCATAAATTTGGATGGACCTGACATTCCAGAAGGACTAGTGAATGGTAGAATGCTCAAAATTACTATTCATCCGAGTTAACTAATTCTTAGTCCTAATTTTCTTTTCTATCATTGTAAATATCCATTGCAAGTGTGTAGATTGGATTGGATGTTTTCTTTCCATGGTTGAAGCCCGAAGTGAAGGCCCTAAGCTATGAAAAGTAGAATGTTATAAGTATGAGTTTTTGCATAAATCAGGAGAAAGTTACAAGATCATCATGGTCAAAATGGAAGGCTACTGATTTCAGAGTTCTTGACATTTCACCTGTAAATGCCATCCCTATGTGAAGCCGTTGTTAGGGTCCTATAAGTATAGGATTCATAATTTGGAATTGAATTATGATAATCTTGTAAAAATATGTATATACCTTGCTTTCTGCAAGTTGTTTTCCCATATTTTGTAAAAAATAAAAAATAAAAATAAAAAATAAAAAAGAGGGTAAAAGTCCTAAAAGAAAAATCAAATGACTTAGAAAAAATAATATACCCCAAAAGAAAAAATAAATAAAACATGAAAGTGTGCAAATTCAAATGCCACTACTTTTTCCTTTATTACTGATGATTATGGCAGAGTGTCAATAAATTCCATAATCCATGATGAGTTGAACTTCTTAATATTGACTTGTCATGTTTCAATTTTATTGTTGTAGAATAGTGAATAAAAATTAGTCAGACAGTTTAATCCTGACTAATTAGTAGATAGGTAGAGAATAAATAGGTGCTCATCAGTTTAATCTGAGCCCTCAGATGATATAAGGTAGATTTGGATAGTTTTTATTGCTTTCAAAAGAATAAAATATTCAAGGTTTCTAGCTCAAATGCACCTGCAAAATGGGAGAAAAAAATGTTAGATTAAAAGTTGGGTAGGTAGAAAGAAGTGGGAAAATCATTGTATATATCTTTCACCGGGCAACTATTACTGATTTCCTTTCTCCTATAGTTATTATACATTCTAAAATTTCAGTCAAGGACGCTCAGAGCATTTCTCTGACTTCTTTTGGGACCCGACCCAAGGTTCAATGACTGTTAAGTTAAAAAATGTCAAATTTCTATATTAAATCCCTAATTGTCATCAATTAACCCTATATTCATACATTTTACACTTCAAAATTCATAAGTAAAGACCTTTTACTTAATGAAAAGAAAATCCCCTTTGATTAATTCCCTACATTCATAAAAACATAAAAACCCTCCAAAATTATTTTATTCTAAGTTAAATTATAAATGATTTAAGCTTTTTGCTTGTTATATTATCACTTTTCTTAAGTTATGTAATTACATTTTGGTGTTTTCACTGTCCCTTTTTTCATATTAACTTCTAATTTATCTATTAAATCCCTATAAAAAGTCCTTGTCCTATTATTATAAATCCTTTTATTTTATTATCCCTAAAAACCCACTACTATAAGCTTTTTATGCCAAATTAATTACCCACATGTTAAAAAAAAAATCCCAAAAAAATCCCTTTGGCATAAAACTATCAATATTCAAATATCCCGCCCCCCTAT
Source organism: Pinus albicaulis (assembly GCA_034641835.2). Classification (NCBI taxonomy): domain Eukaryota; kingdom Viridiplantae; phylum Streptophyta; class Pinopsida; order Pinales; family Pinaceae; genus Pinus; species Pinus albicaulis. The sequence goes on along the minus strand of CM076578.1, from coordinate 1,741,149,519 downwards.
AGTTTTAGACCTTCCAAAAATTCTAATTACTATATAATAAAATAAAAAACTTCCACGCTAATTATAAAGTTTAAATCAACCTAAGCTTTATTCCCCCAAAGCCTTTGTAAAATACATCATTATTTTCCCTGCATAAGACTTAAACCCAGGTTAAAGTCCCATTTTACCTATGGTTAACTCTATATCCCACCTCATGCGCATTCCAAACCATATATATAAAATCTCTTTGTATATAAACATTGCCAAGAAAATTTTTTGCTTTATACCCCGCATACATATAAATCATTTTATATATTAAAACCTTGGTTATAAAGTTTATTTTTCAAAGGTTTTGTTATATTTATAATGCGCCATTGCATAAAGTCACCCGGGCCCCACCACAACTTAACCTTGCCACTATATATAAAACCTTCATTAAATATTACATCTATAAACGTTTAAACCCGCTATATCGACCGCCTGTCCACATAGTATTTCGCCGGTCCCACCTCTGACTTGCCGCAACTTTCAAATCAAATCTCAACTGTTCACTTTCACGTTTAAGATCCAATGGCTTAAAACCTTTTTTGCGCTCCGAAATTGATTGATCCCTGTTGATTCAAAGTTGTGTGAAATAGGTTGTACTTGTAAAATTGCTCCCTGTGACGTGGCGTTTGCTCATTGCATCGCATTCATTTTAAAGAATACCACTTACTACCTGATTCCAATGCGAAACCCACCAATGGTTTTCATAGTTGAAAGCCAAAATCAACCTCCCGCCTATGATTTGACTTGCATTTATGACATTTTTAAAGGTTTATACATAAAGATTAAAACCTTTGTTTATCAATATTATTGTTATTATTTACCTCCCGACTGATAAACAAACTCTGCCTAGCCCTGTTAAGCTTCCCAAACCCTGTTTTAAACCTCTGTCAGTCGATTTCATGCCTTAAAATTTAGTTTTCGCAGCATATACCCTATTTTGAAGACTCGAAAGGTTTTCTTGGATCCAACAAATCAACAGAAGTCCAAATTCAAGTAGAAGCATCTCTGAAACTCATCCAACTATCGAAATACCTGCAGTTCAGTTATTCTTCAACTATTTAAGTCTGCAAATTCAAAATTGAAGTCATTTTCACTAAAATACACCCGAAAAAGAGAAATTGACTGTATAAATTTTCCCTAAAATGCTCAAAATCAGGGAAAACCCTATCAAAATTTCCCTAGAAGTTGTTATTATCTCAAAACCTCTTTTTAAAGTCGAATCCTTAGTTTTTAATTCCTATAAATCACTTCCATGGCTTGAAAATATTTTTGAATCAACAGATTACCTAAAAATCCCCTTTTTAGTCCTATCCATTCAGAAAACCTGTGTTTTCTGTCTTAAACTATTCCTCAGATCCCAGATTCCTAAATTGTCAAATATTTGCTTAAATTTCCTCTGTTTCTACACATTCAACTACTGCAAACAATATAATATTGCTTTAGTTATCTAAAAATGACTAAGGAACATAGCACACCTAAGGCTAGGGGATCTAAATCTGTTAAAATTGGAGGATCAAAACCTCCTAAAATTGATGCAGCAAAAGTTCCAAAGTCTACCCCTGCTATCACTGCTAAGTCCACTAACACTATAAATCCTCTTCAACCGCCAACATCCACTGAAGAAGTCATTCCCTTGGTTGATGTATATTACAAAATTGTAGACCCTCAAGTGGAGTTCAATCTATAAGAAGTGCATAATTGGTGTCATGAGAAGTTTTTAAACAAAGAAGAAATGCCTCTCTGGGATACAAACTTACCTAAGTATATTGTCCCAGTGACACATCCTGGTCAGGACTTGATAAAACTATGTCAAAATTATTATGTCCGAGATCAAAGATCCATTGTAAATAGTGATAGGGAAATCCTCTTTTCTATTACTATCGAGTCAATTAATGAAATGTTGCAATTACAATTTGACCCTAGGGCAGTCCCATTATTCATTGAAGCCTTGACTCAATTATATTTAGGGATACATTTCCCTAAAATATTCATGATTTTCCAGAACTTCATGCTCAACCATGTGGATATCCCAAAATTGAATCCTCCATATTCCACTTCCAAGTTCCCAGAGGGTTATAGATATATTATTTTAATGCTATCCTTTATCTCAGGATATTTCACTAATGAGTCCATCCTTGGATTCTTATCCACCTTGTCTCCTGGTCAGCCTCCTACTGTCATCTTTCATTTTGCCAGATTTATTGTTGATTCCGTACACCACCAGTTGACAAAGCTACCCACTGAAGGGGTGCTTAGGTATTCCTCCTATTTATTCCATTTGTACCTATTTTCACAAGTAGATCACTTCCCTATAACATTGCAGAAAATGAATATAGAGGGCCAAGCTATATCAATTTTCTTTTGGACATCATTGTTGAGAAAGGAAGGAAATGAATACAGTTTTACAGATTTCACAGGTTTATTTATTAGACCAGCTATGAGTTTGCTACAAAAATCAGAACAACCGAGAGTAAGTGAGGAGATGAAAAGAATATTACAAATGTCAGGAGAATGTAAAATAGGAGATTGGTACTTATATGAGAAGCATACTGAGTTAAGAATCTTTGGATCCAATTTACTTCCATATAAGTTGCCTAAATTTTTGACTATTAGAATCTTTTCTCTGGAGTATTTGAGACATGTATTGAATGTTGATGCTATCCATTTTATGGCATCCAAAAAGAAGACATAGTTTAAGTTGAAGAACCAGGTTGGCCCTTTCATATTAAAAAATAGGGAGGCTGAGAAAGAAATATCGAAAAGATTTTCAGAACATCAATTTCAAAAAAGTTTTCAGTGGAATTATGACCCTCAAGGTCTTTTGAATAGTATAAGGATTAAAAATAAGCTGCCTCCTTTTATACATGAGTCAAAGCTAGATATTGAGAAGTTTTCTAGTCAAATAGAATGGATGGAAAACACATTGGTACACCCTACTACTAATACAGAGATAGTAAAAAAAAAAGACAATTCACAGGCTATGGTAGTTACCAAGCAGTGAAAAGTTTCAAATAAAATATCAAGGAATGATGAAGGTTATTCAACTTAAACTATTACTGAGAATAATTTCAAATTAATTTACAACAAAAGAGCCAAAATTACTACTGTTGAAAAGGAAAAGGCCATTGAAATAGATGATACCAATGATCAGGAAATGAATAAAGACCAGTCAGCAAATCAGGAAGCTGCCGTAATAATAAATGAGACATTAACGGAGATAGAAAAATAACAGGTTGTAGAAAATGAACAAGGCAGTGAAATGATTGAAAAGAAAGTTAGCTTGGAAATTCCCTCTTCTTCTAAAATAACGGAGGGAAAATATTTTGATATAAAATAAAGATACAAGAAAATTAAGGAGAAAAATGAGGAAATTAAAAGAGAAATTTACTCTCAAATTCTCAAAGAAAAACCAGGCAACAAGGACAGGTTATTAACTGCTTTTGATTATTCAACTAATAAAATGATCATGTCCTTTCTTCAACCAAAGGTTCCAGATCCGAAGACAGTGTCAGATTACAGAAAGATAGAATTGGAAGTTGCTTCAGAAAGCATCCATGAGCTTGATCAAATCGAGTTTCACAGACATACATAAAAAATGCTCTATTCCAAAGTGGTGACTAAAACCATGAGTACTTTGAATTTACAAAATACAGTCTTCAATTTACAAGATCAGATGAAGCTGGACAAAGCTTCTTTGCATGAAAAGGACCTAAGGATTAAGTCCTTAGAAGATCTAGTCCTACAAATAGGGGTGGATCCATCAAATATACATGTTGCTGAAGCATTGATTAAACAGAAGAATGATGATGTTGCTGCTTTGAGGAAGAAATTAAAACTTCCTCAAAGAGAAAATCCACAAACAAAAGAAAAAATTCAGGAAAAATTAGAAAAGGATGAAATGATGAAATTAATATTAAAGCTGACTAATCAAGTCAAGGACATGGAAAATCAAATGGATATCCTTATGAAAGAAAAAGAAGCTTTGAAAGAAACTAATGTTCCTTATATTCCCATAGTTATACCTACTATTGGTACTACTGCCCCATCTACATTGGCAGAACACTTAGCACCAAAAATGCCACAGGAAATTGTAGTGTCAGTGCAATATATTGATACTTCAACCACAGGATCATCCAATACATAGGTACATCAAATAGGTAAAGCATCAGATATATTAAAAGCCATGGAGGAGATGTCCCTAAAAAATAATGAGATAAACAATTTGAAAAAAACCATTCAAACTCTTGAATCATCTAATAGCAATGCATTGATTACATCAAAGGGACATGAACAAAGGGATAAAAGACTTGAAAAACAGGTATAGACTTTGCCAAAATGAAGTGAACTTTAGAGAACAGGTGTCCTTTATAAAAAAATACCTTTGGACGAAAATAATTGAAGGCATAAATCTCCAATGGCCTTCAATTCAAATTATATATGAGCAAAGAGATTTACTTTTGGAAGAATAGGTAGAGATTCAAAAGACGAAGGAAGAACTTGCAAATAAACCATCTCAAGCTTTAAAGCTTATTACATTCTTAAGCAGTAACAACATAGTGGAACTTGAGGAGCTGAAAATACAGGATAGGACAGAAATAATACTTCAGATCAAGAAAGTCCTAACAAAAAGGAACATGATGAAAGATTTGGAGAAAAAGTGTGAGGCCATGAACTTATCAATAACAAATATTTTGACAAAATATACAATGTTGAGGAAAGTTGGCCTCCCAGACATACAGGGCTGTAATGAGAAACTGCTGGTCCAAACAGACTATGATAAGAAGATAAGGGACCATGCTAAAGAAAAAGTGAACAAGCCTCTACCACAAGGTTCCCCCAATGGAAAATTTATTCTACAATACTTTGAAGACTTATTTTTTCTGCAAAATGAGATTAAACATATTTTCATTGTCAAACCAAATTTTGCAAAGTACAATGATGCCGATGAAAGCTACAGAAACTTGAAAAACATGAATATACCTGATGCAAAATAGTGGCAAGAGTTTATAGATCTGTTAAAGAAGCATAGAAGCAGAACAATGAAGAAAATTACAAATAAAGCAGTCAAACTGAGAATAAAAGAATAAAAAAGCTTATTTGATTTTATTTTTACTTTTGATGAGTCTCTTTATAGCAGTAAAAAGGTAAAAAGGGAAATCTAGTATGACAGAAAGATGATATGTCAGTGAACTGAATTTTCTACCACAGTAAAAATTCCTTTTACAACTATTAAAAGGTTCATATATCAGTTGAAAGTGTATCAGGATAAAGAACAGGGTCAAAGAATATCAGAGAAGAAAGAACCAACTCATTTTTTACTATTGTAATTTCTCTATTTTACAAGCAGTAAAATGACAGATGAACAGAGTGAAAGAGTATCAAGAAGAAAGACAACGTTAAAGGGTGTAAAGTGAAAAGAGTATCAATCAAGAAATCTTCAAAGAGATATTTTCCAAATATGCCAGCAAGCATGTACACCTACTCAACAAAATGTTTTGATTAGATAATGTTAGTTCTATCTTTTCTAAGTAAGAGGACAACTTGCTAAGTTGTTAAGTAGCTATCCCTCCTAATGTGTAAAGATATTTTTATTTCCTAGAGTTATTCTTAGATTTCTCTAGGATATTTTGTAATAAAAATTTGTATAAATACTTTAGTTTATGAAGTGTTTAGTGTGGAATAAAATTGCTAAGAATATTATAGACATTTTGCTGGTGCGTTGGAGGCTCACATGTGTTGATTTGAAAGCAGCAGTCTAGACAATAGCCAATTGGACTTCATAATTCAGGATTCATGTGATAGAAGTATGTTGTTCAATCTTAATGATTAAGTAGGAGTATTACTTCAGGACTGGTGTTAGAACTCCCTATCTTAACTACTTAATCATTTAAATGTTTTCTGTTGATTTCCGGATTTAGGAATTCTTAATTGCTCCTGGTCCCGTTTGACCCTTGCCTCCTTCCTCTTTTTCCGGATCAAAGGATTCTTCATTTCCCTTTATCCCAAAACAACCCATCTCATCAAAACATCTATCCAAATAATTGAGGGTTATCTACCTTGCTCTGAATACATTAGCATCCTCATGGCCTTGCCTTCTAGTTCTGCTTGCTCGACTTTGACTCCATAGCCCAAAGGACTACTAGATCCTCTTTAATTTGTCTTTAGGTAATATTATTTTCCACCAAACATTTCAAAACCAAAACCAAATTGAATTATCATAACTAGCCTAAAACATTAAACAAAAACAAAGTTAAATCATAAAGAGAGAGTCCTCTAAGAAATTTAAGAAGGCTAGATCCTAAATTTCCAAAGTAGGTTTGTGGTTACCGCTAGTTTTCTTAAAATTGAAAAATAAAAAATCCCACAATATTTAGAAATTACTAGGGTGATAACACGTCGAAGAATATATACACAATCAAAAAATTAGAGAAAACAATTTATCACTGGAAAAAATTAAGGAAAGAAAATAAAATTGCAAATGATAAAATGGATCACCTTCGACAATGCAGGAAGGCATGCGAAGAAGGGTCCCACTGTAAGTAGTTTACATGAATCCTCAAGACGAGTGAAGTTCTAGATTATTTATTATGTGAATTTCCAGATACAATTCTTCCACCAACTCGTTGGTTGTATTTCTTTAACACTTAGTCTAATAAAATGATTTTTTTGTTTTTTTGGTTTTATTTTAAATAAAATTTGGTAAAATGTTTTTGGCTTTTTAAGTTTAAGAGTCTTTTAAGAGTTTTTATGATGTTAAATTTATTTATACATTTAAAATTCTATTTTTTATAATATGAAATCACAATTTTATTAAAAATTGTATTATCATATTTCTAGTAAAAGAATCATTTTATTTAATAATTAAATTACAAACCATTTTTACAACATGCTGTGTCTTTTTCATTCAACATAATATAATGATTCTATTTCTTTTTCATTCAATAAATTTATTAAATTTATAAATTTAAATTATGTAATTTGTATATTTAAAATATTTTAAATTTTTTCAAAACATAAAATATATTTATATATTTAAAAATATAATTTAGCTAATAAAATAATTATAACTTTAAAAAACAGTTTTAATTAAAAAAACATCAATTAAACTACATTTTAGATATAAAAATATAACAATTACATTGCTTTTTTGTTTAAAATTACAACAATTAGAGTGCACATTTCTTTAACCTATTTTTACTCAATGGTTCATGACTTATTCCTTTCACATCCACAATCTTTATTTTTATTTTTATTTTCCATTTAGAACCTCTTCGCTTTTCTTCCCTGTGGTGGCTAACCTTTTTATGGAAGATTTTGAATCTAAATCTTTGGCTTCTGCTCCTTTTAAACCTAAGGTTTGGAAGCGGTTTGTGGATGACACCTTCATAAATTGGTTGCATGGTAGTCAAGGGTTAGATTTTTTTTATCAACACCTGAATAATCAATCTGACTCCATAAAATTCACGATGGAAACTGAGATTGATGGAAGTCTTCCTTTCCTTGATGTTGTCATCTCTAGAAATAATAATGGCTCTTTCTCGCACTATGTTTTTCGAAAGAAAACTCATACTGAGCAATATTTTCATTCTTGCTCCCATCATCTTCCAGCTCAAAAATTTGGAGTCCTTAACACTTTAGCCATGAGAGCTCTTAGAATTTCAGATAATAATCATTTAGATCAAGAGAAGGCCCATCTCCTCAGGGTCTTTGAAGAGAATGGCTATAGTAAAAGTCAGGGTTTAAAGGCTTTCATGAATGCTAGCAGAGGTCCAAATCAGAAAAATGTAAAAAATGATTGTGTTGGTAAAGTTCATTTTCCTTTTATACAAGGTACCACTGACAAGATCGCTCAGATTTTAAGGAAGCATAAGATCTCTTCCTCTTTTAAACCCTTGAACACCATTCGTGGTTCCCTTAAATCGGTTAAAGACCCGTTGGACCCCAAAAGCGTGAAAGGTGTTTATTTGATCCTGTGCTCCTGTGGGATTCCCTACATTGGAGAAACAGGTTGGTCGATTAATAAAAGGATTCAAGAGCATTCTACGGATACTAGGCATGGTAGAAAAAAGTCCTCAGCTCTAGCTAAGCATGTAGAGAAGACGAAGCATCACATTTGTATGGAAGAATTCAAAGTCATCGCTAGGGTTGAGAATTTCCATCACCATAAATTTAGGGAAGCTATTGAGATTGAGAAGAGGCCCCATACGTTGAATAGGGATGACGAGTGGAAAGTTAGCAGTTGTTGGATTGCATCTCTTTGCTCCCAGTAAAGGTCCTTCCTCTTGTGTTTTTCTCTCTTTTTGTTTCCCTATGTTTTTTTGCTTAATTTATTAATTCTATTGCTAACATAGTTTTGTTATAATTTTCTTTTTAGGTAGTATTATTGTTTTATTTTTATTTAATTCTTTATGTATTTTTAATTTTGATCTTATTTTATTTTATTTTATATATATATATATATATATATATATATATGTATATATATATATATATATATATATATATATATATATATATATATATATAATTTATTTTATTTTGTTTATTTATTTATTTATTTTTATTTGACATGGTATTTATTTTATTACTTTACGATGGGAGTTTTCTTTTTATTTATTTATTTTATGTTTGACTTGGTCTTTATTTGTAGGATTTTGATTAATTCTTTAGTTTTAAGTTTGATTATTTTATTTATTTTGAATGGTTGGGTCTTTATTTATTATTTTATGGAATATATATATATATTATTTTTATTTATTTTTATTTTTGACCGTTTTTAACATCTATAATTTTTCCTTAGGCTTTGACCGTTGCTCTTCTCAGCATGATATAAATATAATAGTCGGATCAGGGAGTCTTCAGTATCCTGATCATGAACTACAGTCAGCAGTTCAAAGCGCTTTGGTTCTAAAATTTCTCATGTGATTTCAAGAATATTTATTTTAACCTCTCCTTTAATTGATCAATGTTCTTGTTTAATGAATACCATATTTGTTGAGGAATGAAATTTTTTATTTTCTTTTAAAATTTTTGTTTTCACTTTGTTTTCTAGTTTTCATGATAGGTGGAGTGTTCACCCTAAACATTATAAAGATTACAAAATCAATTACACAGTAGTCCAAAAATTCTATTCAATATTATTAGTCTCTATCAATACATAACTCTACTAATCTATAAATTCTATTCAATATTATTACTCTCTATCAATGCGTAAGTCTACTAATGAATAAATTCTATTCAATAATATTAGTCTCTATCAATGCAAAAATTTAGTAATCGATTTGCTTGTTCACTAATTGATGAAAAGTGAATCTGCCACACAGCACGTTCACCTTTCAGTTAAACAAAACAACCCAAACTCCAAAACTTTGAACTCAAACCTGGGCCTATGGGTTCTCGTCCACTACGTTTCTGTTGCGCCTTTGATGCATTTGAAAACTTCTCGCAATAATGGTATATCATAATGCCATGAATCAAGGTTTCAAAACCCAACCTTGAGCTTACGCCATCGACTTATTGGGATCAACAGTTAACCAATGTTTAGCTCTTCGGCTCATGCATTTAGATCTCGAATATTAATGAACGTTGCAAATAGAAAGGACGCTGATTATAACCCACTTTAACCTCCATGCACGCTACCATACGAATGTCCTTGCATCGCGTCCAAATAACAGAACCGCTCCTCAAGTCAGTTGCCACGCGAGACCGGTGGTAATCCTTTCAAAACCGTTCACCTTCAACTCTGGATTTGAACTGTTTTAACAAAATTTCGTTGTTTCCCTTCCTTCCACGCGTTTTCTGGGTAATGCTATTCTTGATTCGGTTCCAGTCTTATCATAAAACTGCGACGCTACTCATTGTAAAACAGAGCTCTACTCAATTCAGAACTTGTCTTTTTCCAAGCGTGATTCTATTTACAGATATAAATATAGATTGATACTGTTTTAACAAAGAAACCTCACGTTCGTGGATTCCTCCAACCGGTTTCTGCAGAGTCAAGTCCTTCCACGGGTTTCTGTGTTGTGGCTTCAACACAGTCAAGCGATATCGATTGATTCAAATCGACATCTCTTCTTGATTCCATCCATAATTTTTTTTAACACAAATTGGTCTCAATCTCAAATAGATTCCAAAAGATTAGAACCTTATACATACAGGATAAACACACAATTCATTTATATACAGAGAACGTATATTCAAAAGCATTCGGGAATATTAACACTCTCACACAAAGATTTAAATGCATATATCTAACTGTAAAAGAACACAAATGGACACATAGAGATCCACATAATAATTCAACTATTATATATAAATATTGCTTACAGAAATCTAAGGCATTTCAGCCTTAGCCCAATTATTTTTTTCTGATTACATTGTGTTCGCTCCCTCCTATTTCTCCCTATCTGTCGCAATACATGATTCTCTTTTATAGGTTTTACAAAGAACAAGAATCGGTTTTAACTAATCTTTTTCCCTAATTTGCATAACTGTTTTCATAATCGCCTCTGCAGTTTCAGATCTGAACTTGACTTCAGATGTGTTCGGATGCCCCTGCATCAGACTCACGAGGCACAAAAAAAATTTATGACCTTTTGGTCATATGGCTTCTACTGTTGTCAGCAATTCTTCGGTGGAACTGCTCTTGTGATCTCCCTGTAACAACATCTCAAACAATTCTACCCACATCCTCTGTGGAATTGTCCATCGTGAACTGCAACAAAACCTCTGCAATAGCAGTCCTCCCTGCTACCAGATACCTCACCAAGCTTCTCTCCTGAGCTTAGTCTTTTGGCATCTCTGGTTCTCTCCTCTCGAACCAAATGAGCACTCCTGCTCTAGGTTGCTGCATCTTCTCACCTTCCTTTGTTGCTACCTTCACACAACTAAATTCACACAACACAAAAAAATCACAAGCTTAACACAAAACTGTACCTCGTCTTCCTCACACGCAAAAACTCCTTTCTTCCTCGCACGCAAAAACTCCTTTCTTCGCACGCAAAACTCCTTTCCGCAAGATTTTCCCGCTCTGATACCACTTGATAAAAAGTGAATCTGCCACACGACACTTTCACCTTTCAGTTAAACAAAACAACCCAAACTCCGAAACTTTGAACTCGAACCTGGGCCTATGGGTTCTCGCCCACTACGTTTCCACTGCGCCTTCGATGCATTTGAAAAATTCTCAGAATAATGGTATATCATAATGCCATGACTCAAGGTTTCAAAACCCAACCTTGAGCTTACGCCATCGACTTATTGGGATCAACAGTTAACCAATTTTTAGTTCTTCGGCTCACGCATTTAGATCTCGAATATTAATGAACGTTGCAAATAGAAAGGACGCTAATTATAACCCACTTTAACCTCCATGCACGCTACCATACGAATGTCCTTGCATCGCGTCCAAATAACAGAACCGCTCCTCAAGTCAGTTGCCATGCGAGACCGGTGGTAATCCTTTCAAAACCGTTCACCTTCAACTCCGGATTTGAACTGTTTTAACAAACTTTCGTTGTTTCCCTTCCTTCCACGCGTTTTTTGGGTAATGCTATTCTTGATTCGGTTCCAGTCTTATCATAAAACTGCGACGCTACTCATTGTAAAACAGAGCTCCGCTCAATTCAGAACTCGTCTTTTTCCAAGCATGATTCTATTTACAAATATAAATATAGATTGATACTGTTTTAACAAATAAACCTCACGTTCGTGGATTCCTCCAACCGGTTTCTGCAGAGTCAAGTCCTTCCACGGGTTTCTGTGTTGTGGCTTCAACATAGTCAAGCGATATCGATTGATTCAAATCGACATCTCTTCTTGATTCCATCCAGATTTTTTTTTAACACAGATTGGTCTCAATCTCAAATAGATACTGAAAGATCAGAACCTTATACATACAGGATAAACGCGCAATTCATTTATATACAGAGAACGTATATTTAAAAGAATTCAGGAACATTACACTCTCACATAGAGATTTAAATGCATATATCTAATTGTAAAAGAACACAAATGGACACATAGAGATCCACATAATCATTCAACTATTATATATAAATATTTCTTACAGACATCTAAGGCATTTAAGCCTTAGCCCAATTCTTTTTTTCTGATTACATTGTGTTCGCTCCCTCCTATTTCTCCCTATCTGTCACAATACAGGCTTCTCTTTTATAGGTTTTACAAAGAACAAGAATCAGTTTTAACTAATCTTTTTCCCTAATTTGCATAACTGTTTTCATAACTGCCTCTGCAGTTTCAGATCTGAATTTGACTTCAGATGTGTTCGGATGCCCTTGCATCACCAATATTAGTTTAACATTGACCAATACAACTTATAATCAGGGTATAAATTTGATGGCCACTCCTACACGTAAAGTAATTTTTTTACGATGGGTTTATTTTTTAATCTACCATTCATATATACATATATATATATATATATATATATATATATATATATATATATATATATATATATAAACTTATAGAAGAAATGGTCTTTTTCAATACATTTTTCTGGTTAATTTTAACCAAAATCCGACAGATTTTTTTTTTAAATGTGAGTTTAAGTTGTCTATTGGTTTTCAAGGTGTGGAATCCATTTATGTATTCAAAAATGTATTTTCAACACCAAAAAAAATCACATTCTTGGATGAAATATTGTATGGCTGGGTTTTATTTTTAATCTACCATTCATATATATATATATAAACTTATAGAAGAAATGGTCTTCTTAAATACATTTTTTCTAGTTAATTTTAACTAAAATCCAACAATTTTTTTTTTTAAACATGAGTTTAAGTTGTCTATTGGTTTTCAAGGCGTGGAATCCATTTATGCATTCAAAAATGTATTTTCGACACCAAAAAAATCACATTCTTGGTTGAAATATTGTATGGCTGGATTCCGATGAAAAATACTATTTTATAACTTAAACTATGTGTGAGTGTGAGTGTGTGTGTGTGTGTGTGTGTGTGTGTATATATATATATATTCATATTCTTCATTTAATTTTTTTTTTCACATAAGTTTTTCGTTTTATCTTATCAATTCTAGCTTGAACATAAAATAAAATGAAGCCAAGTAAAGTCATAGATATACATATTAAAGAAAAAATGTATTGAATCGTGTTTGTTTGATTTAAGAAAATTATGTATAGTAATTTTTTATGTAATTTCAGAGCTTTTGCAAGTCATGTCATATTATTCTGCAAAGGTTCTTTATTAGCATGCTCAAACCCATTAGTTGTAATGCATTTTGAAGAGGAGCAATTGAACTCAACTTTCATCGTGTTGAGTTGGGTTGTAAATAGACCTTATAAATAATAATGCAAATTTGAACCCACTTTTATTTTTAAATAGGAATTTGAGTTGGGTTGTAAATAGACCTTATAAATAATAAAACAAATTTGAACCCACTTTTATTTTTAAATAGGAATTTGAGTGGATTTTCCACTTTTATTTTTGAATAGGAATTTGAGAGGATTTTAATATTTCAGGAAATAAGAATACATAAGGTATGTGTTTTGAATAAATTCATGATTTTTTAACAAGTAAAGGCAAATATTTCTAGTAGGCATCACAAGGTTTGAAAGGCCCAAACTTGCACCCCAAGATGTGAAAGGCTCAAACCTAGTCATGTTTCAATTCAATTATGACTTTATGGAATGCATATGAGCGATGGTAATTCTTCATTTGAGATTTCCATTCCCAACTAATAAATAAATTTATTTTATAAAAGTTTGGATCTATCATGAACACACTAAAATTGGACATCTCTTGAAATACTGACATTGAACCAACTATGTGAAAAATCTCAAAATTAAACAAAAAATTGTTATTTCACTTTTATTATTTTTATTGAACAAATAAAAGACTCTTCAATATAATTACTCTATTCTCATAGTTTTATTATTTTTGTTTAATTAAAAGACCTTTCAATCTAATTACTCTATTCTCATAGGTTTTTTTATATAGCATAGGCGATCATGTGAGTTTCAACCTTGGGGTTCAGAGTGCATGGTGTGGGATTGCATAATGTGAGTTGGGACAAATACAACCTTTTCTAGTATACCCACGGACCAATAGTTGGGGTAGTGAGTGCACAACTTGTGTTTATCTTAGAGCCTATAACCATCTTGCAATATGTGCTTATCTTGTAGTTTTATTTTGTGCCTAACTTCTTTTATCTTCTCCAGTCAAATTTGGAATTTTATTATATCTAAGATATAGATTTTTAAACATATGTACTAAATATCTCTCTTATAATGTTTAATTTTTAAAAATAAATATTTAATTTTCAAAAATAATACCAAGAGTTATTTCTCACAATTCTTTGTGTTTTCCTCAACACCTATGTAGGGGTAAAACTGTAAATGTGTATAAATTTTTTTTTTGGCTAGGTAATAAGAGTCTTGAGATGATTGAAATTTCTATCTTGCATAACTAGCCTGTGGATTGAGTAGCTGAGTAGAAAAGGATCGCACCTGGTCCATGCCACATGAACCCTTAGCATGGCTGGATTTTTGCCCATAGAGTTTCCAATTAGTGACCTTTTCACCATGGAGTGCCTTAACAGACTACCCTGTCACCATATGCTCTACCCCCCATGGGATGTAAGGTTCATATGCTCTAGGCCCCACTGTAATGTATAGACTTATTGGTGCTTGCATCTCAATTTAGTAGTTCCTCCCAAAACAAGACTAATTCCATTTGCCTGTTGACCACTATTAATTTAGCTAACATTGACCAATGTAGGTTATAATTTTTTAGGCATACTTTCCCATAACATAATTTTTAACTTGAGTGGTAAGGACTAAACTACCCTGCATCACTTGTTTTTAGATGTTGCATTTGTTGTAGTTTTACTTAATTTTAAAATATGCTGTTGCTAATGACATATTTTAAGTTTGAAATTACAACATTTTAAAATAATATAATTTAAGTTTAAAATTACAACATTTTAAAATCGTATAATTTAAATTTGAAATTACAACATTTTAAAATTATATAATTTAAATTTGAAATTACAACATTTTAAGATTTATAATATTTCTAAAAAAAAAAAATTAAAACTATTTTTAAATTAAAAAATGTGTTATTGTCGTCTAGGTGCAACTCACTTGACAATCTCCCTGATATGAAGTATTATGAAAAATAAGAGAGAAAAGTTCAAATCACCTAGAAGTAGGTCTATGGAGAAGAGGTGAGGTAGAGCTAGAACAATTTAAAAAATATGATATTATTAAAATGATCTTTTTTTTCTAATTATAATATATTTGAAGCCAAGTTTTGATCATTAGTATTGTTATTATCAAAAAATTTAAAATTTTAACCAACCAAATAAAAAGTAAAAAGTCATGTCAAGAATAGCACATTTTTTAAAATAAAAATTGCAACTTATTGAAATTATAATTTTTACAACTAATATTATTATATTTAAAATTAATCATTTAATTGAAATCAATACCATTAGTAATATGCAAAACATTTTAAAAAATAAATAAATACATTAACATGTTCATATTGTTAATTGAAAATTAATACCATTAATAATATGTAAAACACTTTAAAAAATATATATATACATTAACATGTTCATACTGCAACTACAGGGATTTATAATTAGAATAGTTTTATCGTGAAGTGATATAGGGCACAATTGATTGTGCCACTTTGCCTCTTGTCTCTAACTTATACACAACATTTGAGAAATCAACTAAAGACCTCGTAATATTTTACATAATACTTTAGGATTTATAATTAGAATAGTTTCATAGTCAAATGATACATATTGATTGTACCACTTTACCTCTTGCTTCTAATTTAGACACAACATTCAGAAAATAAACTAAAGACCTCTTAATATTTTACATAATACTTTACATAACATGTTTTTCTAAATAAACTACACCTTTGAAAATAAAAATAATAAAAATTAAAAATAACAATATTAAAAAAATTAAAGCATATTTAAAAAATCAACATTATTAAAAAATTTCAATAAAAAAATTAGTAATAAACTTATTTTAATTGGAGAATGAATCTCAAAATATTTTCTCCCCTAAAACTCACCCTCTCTTTCCATTCCTTTTTATCATATTAAGTGCTAACACTAATTTTGAATAGAAAACTATGTGCCAAAAAAGAGAGGATATCACTAAAATTTTACAAGATTAAATAAACCTAAACGCCCCTTAAAATATAGTATAACCCCATAATTTATTCTATTCCTATATATAGGAGGGTTGAGTGGGTGGTTTTTTAAGTGTTTATTTATTTATTTATCTTCATATTTTTTTATATAAATTTTTTCATTTTTTTGAGAATGATAATATTGATATTTTATATTACAGTTTTAAAAGTGTTGTAATTTTAAATTAATTTTTTTAATTAATAATAATGTTTTTTTATTTAGAGTAATTGTTAACCAACAATTTTAAACTAGTTATAATTTAAAAAATAATAATAATAATAAATTTAATTTGAAAAATAACAACCTTATATTAAAAATTTCGTCATTCTTCCTTGATACTACATCACGTGTGTATCAAAACTCAGTGTTACAATTAGAAGACAAACAAATCTAGTAGCAACCGACCCCGAGATTCACTCTCCAAACCATAATGACACTTATAGCAATATATAATTACCAGAAACGATGCTGTCCGAACCAGGATAGTTAAAAGGCACAAAATAATGTGATGCGGACCATGCAAGTAGAATCCCTGTATGACCTTGTAAAATATTCAAAATAGAGTGTCCACATCGTAATATTAGTCGCATCCTATACCTGCAACACCCACCGCATCAAAAAAAAAATGACGACCTGATCACCAACTAAATTGCTCCATTATGTAAATGGGATTTTTCTGCTTCCTTGGAAATTGAAATTTTCATAAGAAGTGTATAAAATTTCCCCAAAATTATAATTGTGCCTCATCTTTGATGGGATGTGTGCTATTTCAATTGCCTCATTGTGAATGTGTGTATAAGTCACCACCTGAAATTTTCCCAAAATCATCCAAATTATTTGTAACCAATTATGCAACCAATTATGCAATAATAAAGGGTTGAAAAATGTATACTTAGAGGCCCACTCCAAAACCACTTTGGAGTCATCAAATATTTCTAATGACTCAATATTAAGCCACTTCACAGAAAAAAGAAGAACAAAAAAACCTCCAAAGGTTAATACTCTCAGTTTGAGTATTAGTACCATCACCTCCATTTTAATAGAAGTGGTAGTGATGTCTTGGATTGATGAAAATATAAATGCCACATCCGTAGTGGTTTTTAGCAGTCCCATCAAAGTACCCCCGAGGGAATATGCCTGAAGAATTTAATGGAAGTATGTTCCACACTGAATATTTGCTCAATACAGGCACATATTAGTTAAAATAAGTAACAATAATTGAAACTGATCATTAATATTTAGTGGGGAGCTTTCAAAAATATATGAGTTGCGACATTTCCAAATGCCCCAAATAATATAAAGGAAGAGAGTGAAATACCTTTTGCCTAATCATCCATTCTTCCATGGAATTGTTGTTCCACATAGCATTGATGTTTAACATGCTCAACATTTAGTGGGGAGTTTTCAAAGTATATGAGTTGCGACATTTCCAAATGCCCTAGATAATATATAAAGGAAGAGAGTGAAATACCTTTTGCCTAGTCATCCATTCTTCCATGGAATTGTTGTTCCACATAGCATTAATGTTTAACATGCTCAACAAACCAAAGTTGTTCCACATAGCATTAATGTTTAACATCTCAACAAACCGAACCAAATTTGTATCGCAAATGAACACTTCAGAAAAAGATGGACCACATCCTTGAAATCAACCCCACAAAGAATGCATCTACTAGGACATTTGAAATCTTTCCAACATGAATTGTCCCATGTTAACACCTTATTTTACTCTTTAGTTGAAAATAAAGATTGTTATTAGTAACACTATTTTTTATTGGAGGTTTGTTTTAATGTTTTTGATCATATCAATACCATTTGTTTAAGACTATAGTTTAAATAAGTTGTAATTTATCATTGAAAAAAATGATGCTTATAGAAACATCTTTCTAATGGGAGGTTGATTTTAAGTTTTTTTTTGTTCACAATGTTACTAGTTACTAGTTGTAAAAAGACCATTATATAACAAGTTGTAATATTAAGCTAAAAGAATAATGATTCTAGGAAGTATCATTTGTCAATGGGAGTTGATTGCGCCAAGAGGTGCTCTCTAGTCCAATATGATAGAGTTATTGTAATATATTGTTAAACATTTTCACTTGGTCAAAAAAAAACAAAACAAAATAAAATAAATAAAATTCTCAAGCCAGTATGCTAAGGATGTTGTATTGTCCTTGGTAACATTTTGGCTAGCTCAAAAATAAAATAAAATAAAAAACATAAAATTAATAATTACAATTATAATTATAAAAATAACAATAATTAAACTAGCCTGGATCCATCTTAACTCTAGATCTATCAGGCATCGAGATGGATCAAATATCTTCAGATGTAAACTACTTTTAGAGTGAAAAGGGATTTGATCCATCTCATCATTTCGTAGATCTAGAATTAAGATGAATCTAGGTTAGTTTTAAGGTTTTTGTTCACAACGACTTTATAAACATTTAATTTTATGATTCTAAAATGTTCGAATTTAAAAAAAATAAAAAAAATTGTTTTTAGTCACACCATTTTTGAATTCAAGGATTGATGTTGGTAGTTTTTACTAAAATCTATAGACTTTAGAGTTAGAGTTTTAATTTTTAGGTTTTAGTTCTGGTCAAATCAGTGACTAAGTTATTTTTGTAAAAATATTATAAATACCACCAAATAACACCAACGGATTGTATGTATCATGTATATCAAATGAGGCTAAGTCCTTTCAAATAAACAAGTTTAAGGTTTACCTGTAAATCCTCAAAGACTAAAATTGCAATAATCATTGAAATTTTTAATGATCAATAAAGGAGTGAGCAAGCGATCATAAGTCCTATAAAAATTTCAATCTATATTTAGATTAAATATTGTCACGCCTTGAATTTTCTTTTTCTAGGGATATTTAAATATTTGATTAGTTTTGTAAAAAATTTCTTGGGTTATTATGAATTTGGTGGACTTCCTAAAAGGAATATGGAAATTTTTAATTTCAACATATTGGTGTGGGAAGTTTATAAATTAGGTATCATTTAAATAATTTTTTTTTCCTAAAATTTGTAAAATATTTATTTTTATTTAAAATTATGTATATTATATAATAGTCTAGATTCATCTTAACTCCAGATCTAAATTTTAGAATTGTATTATCATATTTTTAATAAAAAAAACTATTTTATTTAATAATTAAACTATACAACATTTTTTACAACATACCATAATGATTTAATCTTTTTCATTTAAGAAATTTATTGAAATTATAAATTTAAATTATGTAATTTGTATACTTTAAATATTTTAAAAATTTTCAAAATATAAAATATATTTTAATATTTAAAAATATATTTTAGCTAATAAAATAATTATAACTTTAAAAAATTGTTTTAATTAAAAAAAATCAATTAAATTACACTTCAGATAGAAAATACATTAATTACAATGCTCCTTTTTTTTTTTTAAGTACAACAATTAGAGTGCACATTTCTTTAAATTATTTTTACTCAATGGTTCATGATTTATTCCGTTCACATCCACAACCTCTCCTTTGCTTCTTCCTCCTTTTTTTTCATTTCACAACCTCTCTTTTATTTGATCAATGTTCTTGTTCACTTAATACCATATTTGTTGAGGAATGAAATTTTTTATTTGCCTTTTAAGATTTTCATTTTCACTTTGTTTTCTAGTCCTCATGATAGGCCGAGTGTCCACCCTAAACATTATAAGGATTACAAAATCCATTACACAGTAGTCCAAAAATTCTATTCAATATTATTAGTCTCTATCAATGCATAACTCTACTAATCTATAAATTTTATTCAATATTACTAGTCTCTATCGATGAACAACTCTAGTAATCGATTTTCTTGTTGACCGATATTAGTTTAGCATTGACCAATATAACTTATAATCAGGGTATAAATTTGATGGCCACTCCTATATATATATATCTATATATATATATATATATATATATATATATAGGAGTGGCCATCAAATTTATTTTGATTATAAGTTATATTTGGTCAATCCTAATAAATATTTGGTCAAGTTTAAATATATATATATATATATATAAACTTATAAAATAAATGGTCTTTTTCAACACATTTTTTCTGGTTAATTTATGGCCACTCCTATAGGTAGAAATTTTTAAGATGAGTTTATTTTTCAATCTACCATTCACACACACACACATAGTTTAACTTATAAAAGAAATGGTTTTTTTCAACACATTTTTTCAGGTTAATTTTAACTAAATTCGACATAAAGTTTTAAAAAACATGAGTTTAAGTTGTCGAAAAATATTTTTAAAAATATGAGTTTAAGTTGTCGATTGGTTTTCAAGGTGTTGAATCTATTTATGCCTTCCAAAATATATTTTTAAACAACAAAAAATCACATTCTTGATTGAAATTGTATAGCTGGATTAGATGAAAAATGCTATTTTATAACTTAAACTATATATATATATATATATATATATATATATATATATATATATATATATATATATATATATATAGATAGATTGAGATAATTTTTTTGTTCACATAAGTTTTGTGTTTTATCTTATCAATTCTAGCTTGAACATAAAATAAAATGAAACCAAGTTATAGATATACATATTAAAGAAAAAATTTATTGAATCATGTTTTTTTTATTTAAGAAAATTATGTATAATAATTGCTTTTGCAAGTCATGTTAAATTATTTTGTAAAAGTTCTCTTTTAGCATGCTCAAACCCATTACCTGTAATGCATTTTGAAGAGGAGCAACTGATCTCAACTTTCATTGTGCTGAGTTTTATTGTAAATGGACCTTATAAATATTAAAACAAATTTGAACCCACTTTATTTTTAAATAGGAATTTGAAAAGATTTCCCACTTTTATTTTTGAATAGGAATTTGAGAGGATTTTAATATTTCAAGAAATAATAATATATAAGTTATGTGTGTTGAATAAATTCGTGATTGTTTAACATGTAAGGACAAATCTTTTTAGTAGGCATTGCAATATTTGAAAGGCCCAAACCTGCACTCCAAGGTCTGAAAGGCTCAAACCTAGTCATGTTTCAATTCAATTATGATTTTATGGAATGCATATGAGCTATGATAATTGTTCATTTGAGATTTCCATTCCCAATTATAAAATAAATCTATTTTATAAAATTTGGGATCTATCATGAGTACACTAAAATCGGACATCTCCTGAAAAATATTGACATTGAACAAACTATGTGAAAAATCGCAAAATTAAACAAAAAATATTTATTTCACTTTTATTATTTTTATGGAACAACTAAAAGACCCTTCAATATAATTACTCTATTCTCATAATTTTATTATTTTTTTAAACTAAAATACGTTTCAATCTAATTACTCTATTCTCATAGGTTTTTTATATAGCATACAGATGGCCCATGGGTGAGCATGTGAGTTTCAAAATGAATATATTTACCAAGATTTATTTCTCACAATTATTTATGTTTTCCTCAACACTTACTGTAAATGTGTAGTCTTTGTTTTGCTAGTTAATAAAAGTCTTGAGATGATTGAAATTTCTAACTTGCACTACTAGCCTGTGGATTGAGTAGCTAAGTAGCCCTATCACCTAGGGATCGCACCTGGTCCATGCCATGCGAACCCTTAGCATGATTGGATTTTTTCCTAGGGAGTTTCCAACTTGTGACATTTTCACCATGGATTGCCTTAACAAACTACCTTGTCACCATATGCTCTACCCCCCATGGGATGTAATGTTCATATGATCTAAGCCCCACTATAATGTGTAGACTTACTAGTGCTTGCATCTCAATTTAATAGTTCCTCTTAAAACAATACTAATTCCATTTTCCTATTGACCACTATCAATTTAGGTAACATTGGCCAATGTAGGTTATAATTTTTTATACAATTTTTTCCATAACATAATTTTTAACTTGACTGGTAGGGACTAAACTACCTTGCATCACTTGTTTTTAGATGTTGCATTTTTTTAGTTTTACTTATTTTAAAATGTGGTGTTGCTAATGACATATTTTTAAGACATTTTAAAATCATATAATTTAAATTTGAAATTAAAAAGTTTACGACTTATAATATTTCTAACAAAAAAAAAATTAAAATAGTTTTAAATTAAAAAATGTATTATTTCTCTCTAGGTGCAACTCAGTTGGCAATCTTCTTAATATGAAATATTGTGTAATCTAAGAGAGCAAGGTTCAAATCTCGTAGATATAGGTCTATGGAGAAGAAGAAAGATCGAGCTAGACTTGTTAAAAATAAAATTATATTATTAAAATGATTTTTTTTCTTCTAATTATAATATATTTGAAACCAAGTTTTCATGGTTAGTGTCATTATTAAATAAAAATTCGTGTCAAGAGCAACACATTTTAAAAAATAAAAATTGCAACTTATTTGAAATTATGATTTTTATAACTAATATTATTATATTTAAAATTACTCATTTAATTGAAAATTAATACCATTAGTAATATGTGAAACACTTTTTAAAAATAAACAAATACATTAGCATGTTCATACTTAGATTTATAATTAGAATAGTTTCATAGTGAAGTGATATAGGATGGTTGATTGTACAACTTTGCCTCTTGCTTCTAACGTAAGACACAACATTCTAGAAATCAACTAAGAACCTTGCAATATTTTATATAATATTTTGGGATTTATAATAAGAATAGTTTCATAGTCAAGTGATAAATGTTGATTCTATCACTTTGCCTCTAACTTGAACATAATATTCAAGAAATCAACTAAAGACTTCGTAATATTTTACACAATACTTTATATAACATGATTTTCTAGATGAACTACACTCCTAAAGATAAAAATAATAAATATAAAGAAAACAACAATATTAAAAATAAATAAAAGCAAAATATTAAAACATATTTTAAAAAATCAACATTATTAAAAAATTTCATTAAAAAAAATTAAGAGGAAACTTATTTTAATTGAAGAATAAATTTTAAAATCTTTTCTCCCCTAAAACTTACCAATTCATTGGCTACCCCTCTCTATCTGGTTTTCCATTTTTTTTTTACCATATTAAAGGCTAACCATAATTTTGAATAGAGATTTTGAAAAAAAAGTGCCATTCATTAGCTATCCCTCTCTTTCTCATTTTCCATTTTTCTTTTAATCATATTAAACGCTAACCTTAATTTTGAATAGAGATTTTGAAAAAAAATGCCAAAAGAAATGTTAGTCACTAAAATTTTACAAGATTTAAATAAACCTAAACACCCTTTAAACTAGTATAACCCCATAATTGATTCTATTCCTCAAAATATATATATATATATATATATATATATATGAGTTAAGGGTTTTTTTAAACTATTGTTTGTTTTATTTATTTATCTTCATTGTGGTTTTTTTAAAATTTATAATTATTTAATTTTTTTAAAGAATAATAATATTGAATTTTTATATTACAATTTTAAAAGTGTTATAATTTTAGTTTAAAAAAATATTATATATATATATATATATATATATATATATATATATATATATATATATATATATATTATTTAGACTAATTGGTAAGTCACAATTTCAGAGCAGTTATGATTTTAACTTTGAAAAAAAAAATTCAATTTGGAAAAAACCAACCTTATATTAATAATTTCGTTGTTTACATATGTCAAGTAAATCCAATTTCCACATATAATCAATATTACTCTTGAAAATACATTCTGCCTTCATACTACATCTCGTGTGTATCGAAACTCTCAGTGTTACAATTTATTTATCAATATACAATAATAGGACCTACATCAAAATAATGTCCAGCGAAAAGCTCTGGCCTGGAGTGTGAACATTAGAAGACAAACAAATCTAGTAGCAACCGACCCCTAGATTCATTGTCCAACCATAATGCCATTTATAGCCATATATAATAGTAGAAATCATACTTTATAGTAATATATAAAGGGTAGTCTACTCAGGCAATGGAATGGTTCAGCTAAAGATTTTGAAAAAAATTGGCAAAGATTTTATCAGAATCTTATTTACAGTTGTTAAATATTAGTATTTTGAGTGCTCTAAGGGTTCTTGATAGTGCTGAATCCATTGCCACTATCAAAAATGGATTCCAAACACTCCAACTACCTGATTTTTTGAATTTTAGATGAACAGATTCCAATAAAATACTGCCGTCCAGACTATTCCATTACCTAAATAAACAACTCTTAATATATTATACCAGAAACCATACTGTCGAAACAAGGATAATTAAAAAGCACAAAATAATGTGATGTCGACAATGCAAGTAGAATCCCTGTATGACCTTGTAAAATATTCAAAATAGAGTGTTCACATCGTAATATTAGGCGCATCCTATTCCTGCAACACCCATCGCATCATAGGGACTACCCAAAAAAAAAAATGATGACCAGATCACCAACCAAATTGCTCGATTATGTAAATGAGATTTTTCTGCTTCCGTGGAAAGTGAAATTTTGACGGGAAGTGTATAAAATTTCCCCAAAAATAGAATTGTGCCTCATCTTTCATGGGGTGTCTGCTATTTCATTTGCCACCCTGTGAATCTGTGTATATAAGTCACCACCTGAAATTGTCCCAAAATCATCCAAATTATTCGTAACCAATTATGCAATAATAAAGGGCTGAAAAATGTATACTGAGAGGCCCACTCCACAACTACTTTGGAGTCACCAAATATTTCCAATGACTCAATATCAAGCCACTTTGCATAAAAAATAATCCTTAAAGGGTAATACTCTTAACTCTGAGTATTAGTATCATCACCTCCATTTTAGTAGAAGTGGTAGTTGTAGTTGTTTTTAGCAGCCTCATCAAAGAACCCCTAAGAAACCTGTATGTAGAATTTAATGGAAGTATGTTCAGCACTGAACATTTGCTCAACATTACTTAAAATAAGTAGCAATCATTGAAACTGATTATTTATATTTAGTGGAGAGTTTTCAAAGATATATGAGTTGCGATATTTCCGTAGTGCATTATAATAGATATTATTTTTTTGGGATTCAGCTTGTGTTAAGTAAGTCATTCATCTATGACCATTTTCATGAAAGCATCAAAAGACTACCCCTATGAGCATCACCAAGATGCAATGAGTGCTAAGTGGACTATTCAAAAATCATGAGAAATTAGTCAATTACTATTACCTCTCATGAAAATGGTCATAGTTAAATTCCAAAAAAATGATATCTAGTTTTTAGGATGTTAAATTTATTCATGCATTCAAAAGTCTATTTTTAACAATATGAAATCACAATTTCCTTAAAAATTGTATTACCATATTTCAGATAAAAAACTATTTCATTTAATAATGAAACTGCACATCTTTTTTACAACATACAATAATGGTTTTGTCTTTTTCATTCAATAAATTTATTAGTTTATTTTATAATTTGTATAATTTAAATATTTTAAATTTTTTCAAAACATAAAATTTATTTATATATTTAAAAATACAATTTAGCTAATAAAATGATTATAACTATAAAAAAACAGTTTTAATTAAAAAAAAAAATAACCTCAATTAAACTACATTTCAAATAGGCTTTTTTTTACAACATACTATAATGATTTTGTCTTTTTCATTCAATAAATTTATTAAAATTATAAACTTAAATGATGTAATTTGTATAATTTAAATATTTTAATTTTTTTCAAAACATAAAATCTATTTATATATTTAAAAATATAATTTAGCTAATAAAATAATTATAATTAAAAAAAAACAGTTTTAATTAAAAAACAAAAAAAACATCAATTAAACTACATTTATAGAAAAATACAACAATTACACTGCATCTTTATTTAAAAGTACAATAATGAGAGTGCACATTTCTTTAAACTATTTTTACTCAATGGTTCATGACTTATTCCTTTCACCTATTATTTATTTTCTTTTCCTCTTTTTAATATGATGTTTCCAATATTTTTTCCCAAAGCATTCACAATTTTTCTTTTGCTTTTTCTTTTTTTCTTTCTTTCTTTTTGTTTCTCTTTCCTTTTTTTTTTCTTTTTCTTTGTCATTCATTTGATCAATGTTTTTGTTCACTGAATACCATATTTGTTGAGGAATGAAATTTTGTCATTTATTTGATCCATGTTCTTATTCAATGAATACCATATTTGTTGAGGAATGAAATTTTGTCATTTATTTGATCAATGTTCTTGTTCACTGAATACCATATTTGTTGAGGAATGTAATTTTTTTATTTGAGTTTAAGATTTTTATTTTCACTTTGTTTTGTAGTCTTCATGATAGGTGGATTGTCCACTCTAAACATTACAAGGAATACAAAATATATTAAACAGGTAGTTCAAAATATCTATTCAATATTATGAGTCTCTATCAATGCATAACTGTACTAATCCATAAATTCTATTCAATATTATTAGTCTCTATCAATGCAGAACACTAGTAATCAATTTGTTTACTCACCAATATTAGTTTATCATTGACCAAAACAAATTATCAATGCAGAACTCTAGTAATCAATTTGCTTGCTCACCAATATTAGTTTAACATTGACCAAAACAAATTATAATCAGGGTATAAATTTCATGGCCATTCCTAGAAGTAAAGTAATTTCTTAGGAAGGGTTTATTTTCAATCTTCCATATATATATATAGGTGTAGTTTAACTTATAGTAGAAATGGTCTTTTCAATACATTTTTTCTAGTTTACTTTAACCAAAATCCTACAAGATTTTTTAAAAATGTGAGTTTAGGTTGTTTAATATGTGGGCAAGGATTTTTAAAAACATGAGTTTAAGTTGTCTATTGGTTTTCAAGGTGTTGAATCCATTTATACATTCAAAAACGATGTGTGTCCATAGTTTTACAATTTCAACCAAGAACGTAATTTTTTGTTGTTTAAAATACATTTTTGAATGTATAAATGGATTCAACACCTTGAAAACCAATAGACAACTTTACAACATACCATAATGATTCCATCTTTTCCATTCAATAAATTTATTAAAATCATAAATTTAATTTATGTAATTTGTATAATTTAAATATTTTAGTTTTTTCAAAACATAAAATCTATTTATATATTTGAAAATGTAATTTAGCTAATAAAATAATTATAACTTTAAAAGACAGTTTTAATTAAAAAAACAAAAAAAAAAACATCAATTAAACTACATTACACTGCACCTTTCTTTAAAAGTACAACTATTAGAGGGCACATTTCTTTAAACTATTTTTACTCAATGATTCATGACTTATTCCTTTCACCTATTATTTATTTTCCTTTCCTTTTTAATAATATGTTTTCAATATTTTTCCAAAAACATCCACAACCTCTCTCTCTCCTTTGCTTCTTCCTTTTTTTTTCTTCATAGCCTGTCATTTATTTGATTTGATCAATGTTCTTGTGCACTGAATACCATATTTGTTGAAGAATGAAATTTTTTATTTGTGTTTAAGATTTTCATTTTCACTTTGTTTTCTAGTCCTCATGATAGATGAAGTGTCCACCCTAAACATTACAATGATTACAAAATCCATTAAACAGGCTGTACAAAAATTCTATTCAATATTATTAGTCTCTATCAATGCATAACTCTACTACTTCTAGAAATTATACAAACATATGTATACCAATGGATTCAATCCGATCTAACAATGTACTAAAGCTAGATATTGAATTGCTTCTACAAATCAATTGCGGAAATTAAACACAATCCCCAATCACATGAAGCAAATAAAGAATAAAAGCAAACCACAACACATATAATTTCTGGGAGAAAACTTGCTGCTCAAAACCCCTCTATCATATATTGTATATTCCAGAAGGAACCGTGAAACGATTACAGTGCACTCTTCTCACAAGAGTCTCTTGCAATTTTCCTATCATCTCACACAGATCCAGACAAAATTGAACAACACTTAGCCAATTCTTAATGTGTCTTCAGCCTACCTTGTTCATGCAATTCCCGATGAATGCAATCCCTATTATTTAGGAATTTGAATTTTCCTCAACTATGTTGTTTCATGGGCATCCTGTGGTGTTTTAATTGCATATGGGCAGTCTAATAATATCACAACTGATAGTTAACTTCCCTTTAACCTTTGTCTCAATTGGGTCTCCACTGGAACTGACATGCATGCAACTATTAATAGTAAATCATCAGTTGCATGGTAGATCACTTATTGTGAATTAAATAGTATTTAATTCACTTGATCTCTCACTAGTGCAACAAATAGTTACAACTAGTTCAACTGAATCTAAGTCACCTAACTGAGTTAAATAATTACTCATGCATTAAACTCATGCACTTAATTGCAACTTGAAATCTAAAACACATAGAATCACTCTGCATGCCTCACCAACTACCCTCATCTCGAAATTCATGAGCTAACTGACATTATCACGCTCAGTTAACTATAACAAGTGATTATAAGATAAGATTAAATTTTATTATCCATTTTAATTAAGGGATAATTAAATTTGACACATATCCAATTTATTAAATAAATTGAATTTCACACTAATGTATCACTAGGACCCATCACTACATGATTTGTGGTCCCACACTAGTGTAGGTGTTGTCATGTTGTTTCTAGATGTCAATTTCAATGTTTATTATCATGTTGTTTCTAGATGCCAATTTCACTGTTTCTTGTTGCAAACTTGAACACTAATCGATAAATTATATTCATTTTATTAGTCTCTATCAATGTAGAACTCTAGTAATCGATTTTATTGCTAACAAATATTAGTTTAACGTTGACCAATACAACTTATAATCAAGGTATAAATTTGATGGCCACTCGTAGAGGTAATGTAATTTTTTTTTACGATAGGTTTATTTTTCAATCTACCACACACACACACACACACACACATATATATATAGGTGTAGTTTAACTTATACTAGAAATGGTCTTTTCAATACATTTTTTCTCGTTAATTTTAACCAAAATGGACAAGATTTTTTAAAAACGCCGACTCTAAGTTGTTTAATATGTGGGAAAAGTTTTTTTAAAACATGAGTTTAAATTATCTATTGGTTTGCAAGGTATTGAATCCATTTATGCATTCAACATACCATAATGATTATGTTTGATGGGGCCCAACCCTCCTTATAGTCTGCACTCAAAGATTATGATTGGAAATATGATTCAGAACTATGATTTGCAATGTTATTTATATTATAAAAAATTTCAAACAAATGATTGAATTGTATAAGGTAACTTTTCGGATTTTATTTTGATTTGCAATAACGGTGCGTTAATTGTTTCCGTCCTTGCGAGCTCGCAATGAAAGGGACGTCTGTCCTGCACCTTGGTTTGTGTACTCCCGCGCTTTCACAAACCCTAACTCTATCAGCTAGCATTCATTTTCACTTGTTTGAAGACTGTGAGGGTTTCTTTCCCTAGGTCCAAAACTGTGAGGGTTTCTTTCACTAATTCGAAGACTGTGAGGGTTTCTTTTCTGTGATTATCTCCGTGGTTATGGTAACTTTATTTAGTTCTTTTCACACCATTTTGTGTGGCAATGGTTTGCCAAACCCTTTGTGCGTTCAACAACACTTCAGTAATACGATGACTTCTGGTTTTATTTCTTATTTTCTTCCTCTGTGTACATTTTTTATCCGACAATTTTTTTAGAATTCTGTCTCCAGTCTACTGTAGTTTTCACTGGCTTCTCTTGCACCTACAGGTTGAGATTACCAAGGTTTTTGGCGTCCGCTTCAGCTCAAAAACTTGTCAAAGGTAAGCCATCCATTCATGATTCAATTTATTTGCATTTTTTATGATTTTCTAATGTCTTCGCTCCTCGTGAGCAGGCCTTTGCTGTTTTACGGCCAAAAATTTTCCTTGGTTCGGTGTTTTCTGCTTTCTGGTAACTGTAACTGAATAAACCCTCTCGCTTCTGCTTTCTCCGATTTCAACTCTCTGTTGAAAGTTATCTTCAAGGCATTAACTCTCGATTTCTTGTCTTTTGTAGGTATAGTAATGTTTTCCGTCTTCGATTCTTCGTCTCTGTCTTTGATTCTTCGTCTCCACTGTTATCGTCCCCCAAAAATGGGTAGGGTCAATTCCCTTGCATATTATTGGTAGTTGTAAATTGTTAATTTGTGAAATTTGGGCTTCTGTCCTCACTTATTGTTGTGGCTTTCCACTGTTATTCGGCCTATGCACAAGTTTTTCTCTGGGTGGATAGATTAGGGTTTTATAAACAAGTCGCTCCGTCAATTTGTAGTTAAGTTCTATTAGTTACTTGATAATTTTCCCTCAAGATATGAATGTTGTTTGTACAGGGTTTAAACCCAGACCATAGACTGTAATATGTAATATTTTTTTTAAAATTCCTACGAGACTCGTCAACAAGAATAGATGTGTTTTGTAAATAGTGGAATTTTAAATTCAGTGTATATAAATTTGTGAATACTCGGGGTTCTTTTACAACGCCTGTTGGGTCATGAAATCTTCTTGTCTTGGACTCTCCTGGAGATATATGCTTCAGTTTTTTCAGATGTTATAATCACTCTCGTGTCTACGTATGCTATATGTGCTTCAGTTTCTTCTGTTCACCTTTTTAACAGTCTCGCATTTGTTCAATTTATCATACATAAAGATTTAAACAATAGAAAGGAAAGTTAAAAATAATATTGACTGCAGAAAATAAATCACAGATGTTTTCTTTCATAAAATCTCCTGATTCATTTTATTATCTTCTCTCTCTTGCTATGATGGAAATCAACCTTTTTAGAATGTATTTTTCTTCCTTTTGTATCACTGTATGAAACAGTTTTCGTTTTGAAACTGTCAACAATTTATTATAGTTACATTCTTGACTTTTCTTCTTTTAATCTAGGAACGAATTTTAAATACAAACTAAAAGAAAGCTTT
Organism: Pinus albicaulis; assembly: GCA_034641835.2. NCBI lineage: Eukaryota > Viridiplantae > Streptophyta > Pinopsida > Pinales > Pinaceae > Pinus > Pinus albicaulis. Next base: position 1,741,118,426 of record CM076578.1, on the reverse strand, counting down.
TAAGTGAAAACTGCATAACTTAATTGACTGTTAGGCCCTAATGATGGAATTCCTAAAATAAAATAAAATAAAAAACCCAAGTACAATGATCTCTCATCTAATCAACTGTAACTTGTAAGAAAAACACTTGTCCTTCTGTTTACCTTGAACTGGATGCTCCTACATCAGGCTCCCGGGGTAACAAAAATTCATGGCTCCATTCCATGAGATCTTCAACAGAATAGCCTGCTCATTGTATTTGTGCTGCGTCAAGCCACGAACTGTCCTCAATGGGACGGTTCTTCCACTTGACAAGGTACTGTAAGTACACCTTCCTGCGAGTGCGCTTGGCTACCTGGTTGTCGAGAATGCTCTTGATCTCAAGGGGTTGAGCCGTAGAAATTTTCCTCATCCAAGAACCACTTTCAAACTGGGTGTCTCATTCTGGCCATGTTGCTCTGTCATCTTCAGGACTGGTAGTATATGGAAACAAATCTCCCACATTGAAAATGGGCGATATGCCTATCCCTGGTGGCAGCTGTAATTCATAAGCATTGGCAGAAAATTTACAAATAATTTTACAGGGGTCAATCTTATTAAACTTCAACTTGTTATATTCGCCCTTAGGAAAATTTTCTTTGCGTAAATGCGCAAGAACTTCATCCCCTACATTAAACTGAACTTCTCACCTCTTCAAATCTGCCTGCTGCTTGTATTTTTTATTGTTGTCCTGTAATTTCGACTTCACCTGCTCATGTAAATAGCTCATTTCTTGTGCAAAATCTTCCCCGTCAGCACTCCTTCTATCCAACTTTCCCAAATGCCGCGGTTCATGCACTCTGCGAGGATGCATGCCATACAGAACCTGAAAAGGACTATATCCTGTGCTGCGATTTGGTGAATCATTATAAGCAAATTCCGCTTGAGCAAGTACACGATCCCACATTCCTGAATTTTCACCAATCAAACTTCGTAGCAAGTTTCCCAAGCTCCTGTTCACCACCTCTGTTTTCCCATCAATCTGTGGGTGATACGCAGAGCTGAAATTTAACTAAGTGTCCAACTTCTTCCACAGGGTACACCAAAAATGTCATGTGAACTTCACATCCCTGTTAGAAATAATGGACCTTGGTAGGCCATGCAATCTGACGATCTCTGTGAAAAAAAGTGTGCAATGTGAGTGGAATCACTGGTTTTCCGACAAGGAATGAAATGTGCCATTTTTGAAAACGTGTCTACTATTGGTCACTTTAATTGTTTATTAATTTAAACAATTCAAGTGCTACATAAATTTTCAACCTAGGGAAGTCTGTTTATTTCAAAGGCAATCACACACTGTATATGCTCAATCTCAAAAGCAAAGAAATGTTGTAATAAGAATCACACTAATCACACCTTGCTTTAACAAAACTGAAGTCTACTTGAGTTACAACAAAGACAATCCTTCTATTGTAGACTATTATTAAAAGAATCCTGGATTACATTAGAAAGACAGTGATCTAGGAAAGGAAATCAATCTACAAAAAGGAAGACCAATTATGCTATAACAGAGAACAAGACCGTATTCCCCAAGTAGGAATCTTCAGCACCTGTTTCTGATTACCAAGCTTTCACACACTCATTCCATAAACAAGATTGCTAATTAAAATGATCCACAACTTCTCAAGAATGAATTGTATGGAATCAATGCAACAAGTAATGAAAACAGAGCTTTAGTGATAAACAACAGAATTCCTATGCTGCATAAATAACTTTAGTAAACAGGGTTTAATCAAGGCATGAATGAAAAGAACAATTAACAAACTACAGGAACAAATGGGTAAATCTTGTGAAGAAGGCGGGCCCTTTCCTTCTCACAAGATTCCCCAGAAGAAGGTATTAAAATGAGATGCTCAAAACAAACTTTTATTCATTTGTCGAAAGAAACATATTACAAAAAGAGTCATGTTCCTTCTTTGTTCAAAATGAACCTCCTGTAGTCTCTAACTATCCTCTAATGTTGATGTCTCCTCTTTTTAAAGAGGAGACATCTATTACAATTGATTTACATCATAGAAATCCTATTTTTAACCCAATCTGATCTTCTGTTCTGAAATAGGACCTTTCTGTTCTTCCATAGAAAAATGTTGTTATAATGATTACGATGATACTGGCTTCAAAGTGGCCCGTGTAACAGCTTCCTTTACTTGTCTTTTCTTGTTGCCGTCATACTTGAAACACTGCTTCAAAATTGCAAATCACGGTTTGTTTCAACAACGGGATTTGCATACCATGTTGACAGTTTCAGCAACGCGGTCTTCAAACTGTCTCAGCAACTATATATCTTCGATTAATGATTAAATATAAAAGTAATGTAAAATTATATGTAAAACAAGTTAAACATATAGTAAAGAGAAGAATATTAAATACCTTTGGAAAAATGGATGAAAGTGATAGTGTAAGCTTTAAATATGGACTGAAAAAGAGTGGAATGATAACAAAATGTATGGTGAAAATGGTACATTATGGGGTCCTAACATCCCCCCCAACTGAAAGGGTTGCATGTCCTCAGGCAACTTTAGTCTGAGTCAGAGTCCGAATACTGGCTTTTAGCATGCAAATTACTTAGGAAATAGCTATGGAAGGTGCTATCTGTTAAAGCTTTGAATCCTTGCACATTTTGCAATTTCTGCCAAGCTGCTAGTTCATCCTTGTTAGCCAACCTATAATGATCATGATATTTTTCTATTGGCATCCATAAAATAGGAAATTGAAAGTGGTACCCTATCCATTTTTCAGCACATTGTTGAACACATCTGATGTAGTTGGGTACTCTAGACAATGTAGTTTCAAGGTTAGTAGGGCTAAAAGGATTATACTTCTGCCTCTCCTTAGAGGATTGTTGCCACAACATATTGTTTGTTCTTAGAGCAGCAATTTCTTTGGCCTTGATTAATTGGTGACAATCATGGAGTACTAAAGCCTGTACTTGCTGTATGTGTTCAATCATCCCTGGCTTCTGCAAAAACTAATGATATTCTGCCACGAAAATGGCAGGGTTTTGAGGTTCTGGCCTTATCTAGAGAAGGCGGTTGTCTTCATTGTGCCTAGTTGCAAGAAAAGCAGTCTGCCATATAATTTGATTAGCAAGGAAGGAGGCAAATGCCCTGATCTGAATATCACCAACAAGAGGGTTGAGATTGATCTGTCTGTTTTTAGGCATAGCTTCATTGTGAAGGTACAACTCACATAGTAGGTGTTGATCACTGGTGGAAGCTTCTGCAAATTTTTTCACGAAATGTTCAGCTGTAAGCACCTCATGAGGTCTTCCGTCTTTGACTGCTCTCAACTGAAAATAAACAAGGCGTTCTGAGAGAAATAAATAATAGTTTAGAGATGGTTTTCTAGTGGCCAATAATTTTTGTATCAGTTGAAACATTAGGAGCAGTTTTCCTTTTAGTTCTTTATTTCCTTTCTTGTAAACTCTAAATTGTTGGAGTGTTTACTCCCAGGTCTCCCAATTAGAATATATATGATTCTGCCAAACCAATTTGTGCTGCTGTAAAGTTCATCTTGGGAAATAGCATACTATTTCCTCCACTTGTTCATTATTTCCATCTCTTTCCATGGTTCAGTTTGTGTTCCGGCATTGTAAGTGGTAGGCTGAGATATGATGCAGGAGCATTAGATTCGGGAAAATACTTTGTATTTTATTAAACTTAGGGGGTCTTATGTTTGTGAGAAAATATTAATTTTATGTAAATATTAATGGGATTTTTGAGAGATTTTAATTAATTATTGTGAGGATTTGTTAATGTTCCCAAATGATTTGGATAACATGAGAGAAATTAGATTCTAGATATTTTAGAATTAATTATGAAGCATAAGTTAGATTTGGTTTCAAATATTTTAGGGATAAAATCTAGATTGTAGGGGTGTTGAGATATTTGAGGAATTTGTTGAGTTATTGAAGGGATTTGAACCTAAATTAGTTCATCAAAAATTTGTATAAATTAATGAGCCTCAAAGGCAAAATAGTTCAGAACAGGAAGGAGAGAGGTAGCAGACAGGAGTTGAAGAGGACAAACAGAGTTTTGTTTGTCAAGCCTTCGGGCAGTTGTAAAAGGGCCAATGATTGAAAATTAGGCCATGGAAAAGAGGTTCTTTGTAAATGTTTGCTTATATATATGTGTGGAATTTGAATTTTGAGTCATATGCACTTGGTTGAATTTGATTTTGTATGAATATGCTTGATTTTAATAGGCTTTAAGATGTGGCTCTACAAATGGTTGAAGGAATCGATATTTCTTAATATCGATATTTCATTTGTTAATTGAAATTTTAATTCCATGTGAAATAAGAGAGGCTATACATGTGGGGAAAATCGATGTCAATGCTGATTTGTGTTTTGTATGGAAGTGTTGAAACTAAATTGAAGGCGCAGGTCTCAAAGCAAGAATCTGAATAGGAAGGACGCAGAGATTATTTAAAACTTTGTGTGAACTATGGAGTGAAATGAAGAAAGAGGAAGCGATGTTGAAATCGTATGAAAGAATCTGCTATTAAAGAAATTTGTAATTGCTGGTTGAAAATTTGGATCGATTTCCATTTTATTATAAATTGTGCTGGGCAAAGAATTTAGTTGTAATGGCAGTGTTATGAAGTCGAATGAAATGCCGAAGGTGCAGAGAAGGTGTGGCAGAATGAGCGTATAACAGTGAGCATTGAAGAATTTGCATCTGTCTAAATTGTAGAAGTGTATCATGGCAAAAGCATTCAATTGCAGCATTCCAGTAGCATGAATTTGAATTGAAGAATCGAGAGCAGAATGGTCTAAAAACAAAGAGCAGCGTTAAGTGCTGAGCTGGGATTGAATGAAATTTGCGTTGAAGTAGAAACTCTGTTGCTGGACTATATCAGTTGAAATCAAACGTTGAAGGGGTCGAAGGCACAGAGGTAATCTGTCATAAACAAAATGCGAGTCTTCATTTGGAGAATCGATGGATAAATTGATGCCATCATGGAGGTGCGTGAACAATTTGGGATCGATCTACAGTAATTGTGATGCATTGCATTGCAATTGAGCTGTTCAATTTAATGTAGAAGCACATTAATCAACCTCAGAGCCGACTTGGGATAAATTTTAAATACACGGCATTGAAACCAGCATTATCAAAGTCCGATTTGAGGATTTGAGTCCTGTTGACGGGAAAAATTGTCCGGCCAACAGTAGGGGATCTCCCCGGTAGAAAGTCCCAATCAGACCTTGAACCGTTTGGAATAGGGATCCCGTCCAGGGTCTGGGTCCGGCTATCGCTGAAATCACCTTCCTTCTAGTCTCAAAAGAACTCGATCGAACCTGCGGACACACATTTATTCACATGATACAAGATACATGGTTGATGCATTAAACATGTATGTAACACTATGCGTAGCAAGACAAATAACAAAGCATACGCTGAAGAAGGTGTTGTTAACAACACATCTTTGGGGTTATGCTTGTAGGATATTCTGACCACAAAAGAAATAGTTCTTTATGGAGAGATGCCCCTTTTACTTCATGAAAGATAAAACGAAATGCTAATAAACAAAGTCATTAACATCCATTAAGCAAGCAATCAGTTTGAACATCATCAACACAGATACAGGAAACCATAATGCGTGAATGATGCCATTAGAAAGTGCAATTTCATTAATCAAAAGATTTTCTGAAACTATATAGAAATACTCATAGTGTTCTCCCAGCAAAACACATCAAATCCAAAAGGAGTTTCAACAGGTACTTGTATTCATATGTAAAATAATGTTTTCTTTCAATACAATGCTATATCACTCTTGAGTCCAAAAAATAAGATCCTTTTACATTTCCCCAGAGGGGGTCTTATAGATCAAACTTGCCCTTTGGGCTCCCTGACTCTTCGCCTGCCCGCCGGTTGAGTTGCCTTGTGACCTGGGAGAAAATTATGACCTGCGACCTGGCTGGTGGGTGCGACTTGCGACCTAGTAAGCAGTGCGACCTATGACCTATTGGGCAGTGCGACCTGTGACCTGCCTCTAACTGCTGCCAGCGACTTACTACCACCGGGCTATGAAGATGGACGCACAATTGTGAGGTCAAGGGCGTCCAGTCCATCATTTTATCTAAGGCCGTTGAGGCTTCCTTGAGCTGTTCGTGCTTCTGCTTAGTTTCTGCTCGTGCTCTTACCAATGGGGCGACTGTTTGTTTTATGGTGAAAATTTCCCCATACACCTGCCTCATGGTCGCCTCTAATACATCGCACTCCTTTAGAATGGAAAATGGAACTTCATTGACCAGGGGATTCTTGTTTCAGAGTTGTTGAACCTCTTCTTTCAACGCCGACCTCTCTTGTTTTGCCTTCTTCTCCCGCTGCTCTACTGCTCGTAGTCTATTTTGTAGAGAAACGATTTCTCTACTCATTCTGGTTACATTTTCTTCCATGGCCACAGTGAAAGCCGTGCCTATCGATGCTATCATCATGGGATTAGTCCTAGTATCAAGGACTATGTCTTTTCCAGTTGCAACAGTGGATGCGGCGGAAGGACTTTGTGCCAGGGACCTTCTCTTCTCCTACTGGATTTTGAAGGAGAATTGATCGAATGTGAGCCTGGTGAGGTTGAAGACCTCCTCCTCCTGCCCCTGGGGGGAATTAAAATTGAAGAGCATGGTTTCTGTACCGCTTAGAGGTACTTCGAGGGGAGACCCCTCGATGTCTTCTATCATTTCTTCTTCCTCTTCTTTCTTCTTCTTTTCCTTCTCTTCCCTTTGCTGATGCTCGGATTCCGCCTTCTCATGCTCTTCCTTCCGTCTGCGCTCCGCTCCTACTGCTGCTTCTATTTCTGCTTTCCTTTTCCGCTTGGCTGCAGTAGCTTGGTCTGCTTTCTTTTGGCGTTCAGCTTCTTCTTTGTCTAGCTCTTTCTTGAGTGCCTGTTCTGTCGCAGCCTGCGCCTCTTTTTCCTCCTTTTCCTTCCTGGCCTCCTCGGCCTGCTTCTTCTTCTGTTATGCCCTTAGGCTCTTCGTGTGCTTTTCCACGTCCTCTTTTATTTTATTTTCTCTCTCTTGTTGGGCTTTGGCCTCTACTTCTTTCTGTTGGGGAGAGGTAGAAGGCCCTGTGCCGGTCCGGGGCTTTTTAGCTAAAGAGGAAGAAGCACCTCCTAACTTACGACTCCTGTCTTCCTGGCTTTGATCATCTGGATCCTCTTGGCCAGGGTCTTCCCCCGGGGCATATTGCCTATCTGAATTATACTAGTTCCTCCTTTCATCCTCTTCTGGGCGTTCTGTATGCTGATAATTCCATTTGAATTTAGCTTTCTTGCAATGTTCAGGAACTATCCTCTCCGGGTCGTATGTTAGGTACTATAAAGCTCTAAAGTGATAAATTTTTATCTCTTCTCCCTCTGCCTCTACTTCTCTGAAGTATTTAACTGTGTATGCGCTGATCATGAGGGGTAGAGCGGGCCACGACTTCTTCTTGCCTCTGGACAGGACCCTGGAGAAACCTAATGACATCTGAATATAGACCTCCTGCATGAGCACTTTGTCTCTAACAAAACGAGGCAGAGCATGTGGTGCCCTGAATGAGCCAAATACTCAGATGATTTTATATTCGGTGAAAGGGAACCAATGCGCCACTTTGCTGAGCTTCTCCATCGCTCGCCAAGACATGCAGGGAGCGTCTTGGCTGAACAATTTTCTGTATAGAGCCGGGATGAATACTTCGGAGATCGGCTCTATGTCTGATTTATACTAGGATTCCCAAAACACCTTGGTCTGTAGATGAATGGCACGGATCTGTTTGGGATCCCAGTTATGTTCCCATCCTTCAAAGTGCAATCTCGCACAGACGACATCCAATAGATAAGAGGTCATATAGAATTCGGAAGGCATTCCTTCATCCGGAGCCAATGCTGAGGATAAATTTGTGTGCATAGAGGTCATCAATATGTTTGCCTAGTTGAAATGGGTGCCATACACTGTGACGTACTCCATGATAGTCGCCCATGAGCCGTTGAAGGTAGTGGCGTCTGGCCGCCCGTACAATCTGCACAACAGGGCAGCCACTAATTTGTACACTTTCCTGAGGCTCACCACTGGGTATTCCTGGTCTTTCTTGATCTTAAACTTCTCGGGCTCCTCCCACCATTGCCTTATAGTGTCGACTACAGGAACTGCATGAGCAATGGCCCAATCTTCTATGAAATATTCTTCCCGATCTGACGAAGAATAATAGACATGGGCGTCAGAGCCTTTTAGCATTACGAAGGCCTTGCCTTCACTATCTCTAATCACGAACTTCTTGGGATCTATTTTTTTTATGATCCAATCCATCATCTCTAAGCATGGGAATATTTCCGTATGAGCACCTGCGAGATGGAGTTTGGACCTTTTCACATTTGAGTATATCTCTCAATCTGGGAGGTCTTCCGGGAATTCTGTTTTGGTGAACTCCTGGTACACTTGGTACCATCGCATGTTGTCCCCTTTGGCAAAGGTGCAAAGGGTATCTCTGTATATCGGCGGTGGGGATGTTTGCATGTTCGTCTCTGTATCTTCCACTACCACGTGCTTGTCCTTATTCAAGGACGTTGGTGGTCCCATATCGCTGGAATCTGAGAGGACAAGTATACACTCTAAATCTGCTTCAAATTCACTTGTCATGTTCATGAAAGAATCCCAGGATAAGAAATACGCCATGATAATGCAAAAAAAATTAAATTTTATCAATTACTTCACTAAGACAGGAAAAACTGAAAAAGTGGTCTACTGGGTCGCGGGGTCGCAAACTGTAAGAAATAACCAATCTGCGACCTTGCGACCTTGCAACTAGGTCACAGGGTCGCAAATTTTAGAAAATTGAAAGGATGCGACCTTGCGACCTCGCGACTAGGTCGCTGGGTCGCTGGGTCGCAAGCTTAGAAAACTGAGGAGAATGCGACCTTGCGACCTCGCGACTAGGTCGCGGGGTCACGAGTCGCGCTAGGGCTTGTCGGGGGGTTTTGAGCGCGTGAAACATGGAGTGATTTCCTCTTTAACTGTAAAAATGCAAGGCTAAAAGGGTCTGGAGAGAGTCAAGGCCTAGCTTTTGGAGTAGGGAAGTGGCCATGAGAGACTGGACAAGAGATTGTGATGATTTTGGGCCAATGTGGATAAAATAGGAATCAGACAGAAGCCCTAAGTAAGAAATGCAACAATGGTTGAGACAGATGACAATTTAAAAGGTTGAGGGGTGCAGGGATTTAGCAAGAATGACCAAAAAGGAAACAACAGGAAGGAAAAAGGCAACTTACTCGGGAGAATCGCGTGCCAGTCGACCTGTCAGAGCCATTTCTTTCTATTCGCCGCATATGAAAAATGCGACCTAGCGACCTCCTTTATATAAGAAGGTCACACGTGCGAGCATTTAATGAGGTCGCAAGGTCACAATTCGAGTGATCCGGGAGGTATGCGACCTCGCGACCTTGTGACCTTGCGACCTGCGGGTCGCGAGGTCACAAAGTCGCGGGGTCACGATTTTCCAAAAATTTGAGTTTTGCGACTTTGCGACCCTGCGACCTTTAGGTCGCGAAGTCTGGAATTCTTGAGAAATCAATGGTTTCTAAAGTTTTCCGACTTTGTGACTTAGCCTTCTAGACTCTTAGCTTAGTTTTTTTCTTTAAGTTCAAGGGAGCTCGGGAAATTTTTTTTTGAAGTGTGGTTTTTTGGAGGGTGTTGTAGAGGCTACAACAAATGGCGATTCACTGGACGAACCCAGAGTCTCTGTCGATAGTCAGCCTTGGAGGGGGGAGGGAGGGGTCTTTGCTCGTTGTTTCTTTTACCTTAAGGTCAACATTGCCTAGCTTTTTGGCACCTTGCAAGGTTTCTTAGCCCGCTGGCTTGTTTGGGCACTGGTTAACCAAATTTCATTCCTTCAAGTCTCCAGACCGAAAGGGTTGGAGGACTCCAAGTAGCTACAGGATCTGGTACGATTATTTTGTCCTCATCGTGTTGCTCCGCTTCCAGGGAACCTCTCACTCCAGGCGGAGTCACTGCCTAGGAATCATGAACGTTGCTCCGCTACCAGCGAGCCTGGTCAGTACCCCGGCAGAGTCGTTACATCACCTCTCTACACAGGAAGCCTTTCTCAATCCTTTACCCTTTATTAGTGTGCTATTGCACTTATTTTGAATGTGCCTGGGGCACTTATTTAGATGTTCTCGTGGCACTTATTTGAGATGGGAAATTTTTTGCCTTTGGCGGATGAGGGATCTCGACTTATTTTTCTTGCAGAGAGGTTGTTCCTGGTCTGGTATGTGGACTTTGGTTTTTCCCGAATGCCCTGACGTAGCATGGAGTACCTCTTTTCCCTTCTGATCTAGTTACCGTTGTATCGCACTTTCTTTTGCAGACACCCTCTCAAACTTGCTATGTGGGCTCCCCGCTTGATGACTTGAGCTAGATCATATGCTGCCTTTAGGTGCCAGTAAAAAGCAAGCTTTTACCACCTTCGAGTCTATCGGGAAAAGGCCTTCCAACAGCATAGAACCTGTTGCAGTGTGCCAATTGCGTGGCTCTAACAAGCCCTTCCGTTAAATTTTATTTATTTATTTATTTAATTTTTTTTAAAGGGATGAAAACAGAAACTATGGTACAAGGATAAGATAGCCCTCTAAGGGCTGCTAAGTGAAATAATTTTTGAGGTCATGGTCGTTTACTGGGAGGACCTTGACTCTTCCCTCAAGGGTTTGCAGTCTAAATGTATGGGAACCTATTTTTTCCTTAACTTGGAAAGGACCTGTCCATAGTGATTGGAACTTAGAATGTTTTCCTTTTTCTTCGTGAGCTTTATCCCATTTTAGGACCAGGTCTCCTACCTCAAAGTTTTTATTCGCTGCGGATTTTCTATCAAACCATCTCTTGATTCGGCTTTGGTGGATGGCGAACTTTTCCTGGGTTTTTTTTCTTTCCTCCTCCAACTTCAGTAGGGTGTAAATCCAAGTCTACAAGGTAGGGCATGGGGTGCCATGACATTCCTGGGACAGCTGAAGGGCAGGGAGAGATAAATGGGGAGGAAGAACAACTTCTTTTCCATACACGAGAAAATAAGGAGAGGTGCCTGGGGAGGACTTGGGCGTGATATGGTTGGCCCAAAGTGAATTGTGTAGGGTGTTGTAACAGTTGTGCTGGTGGGATAGCAGGGTCTTCTTAATGACGCGGATCAGATTTTTATTAGTCGATTCAGCTAAACCATTTCCTTGGGGATAGTAATTTGTAGAATGTTTAAGAAAAATACCGTTTTCTAGGGAAAATTCATATAATTTAAAAGATGAAAAGTAACTTTCATTATCAAAAACCAAGGAATTTGGAACTCCAAACCTGGTGATGATGGAATGAGTGACAAATTATATTACCTCCTGGTCATTGATTTGGCATAAAGGTGCTACTTCGACCCACCTGGTAAAATAATCAGTAGCTGTAAGAATGTACCGGTGTTGTTTGGAAGAGTGAGGTATGATTTTTCCAATGATGTCCAAGCCCCACTGTTGAAAAGGTTCTTCCACTGCTACCGACAGTAAGGGGGCAGCTGGCTGCGCTTCTCGGTTTGCGAATTTCTGGCACTGGATGCACTTCCGGACATATGCATGCGCGTCTCTGAAAAGGGTTGGCCAATAGTATCCTGCGTGCATTATCTTATGGGCGGTGGTATCCCTGGCAAAATGACCTCTAGCTGGTCCATCGTGTAGCTCGGTCAAGATTTTCTGCAGTTCATCATGTTCTAAGCAGTGTAACATGACCCCATCGTAATGTTTCTTGAAAAGCTTCCCCTGGATCAGCTGGTAAGATGCAGCTTTGAGTCTTATCGCGCCTTTCTGCCGGGCAGTTAGAGTGGGGTCTAGAGCACCCTGGTTTAAGTATCCTGAAATGTCAGAGTACCAAGAAGGGTTACTCTACTGAGGCACGTGGTCTCTCTGGTACATATCGATTTCTTGTTCCCAACACTCTTCTTCAACTTCAACTCCATGGGAACTTGCAGCGTCCGCAGCCATTTGGCATAAACCTTGTCCTTTCACGGTGTGTGCTGGTTTAAACTCTAAATCATACTCTTGCAGGCACGCCACCCAGTTGCCTCGCCTCTCGCCTAGCTCCTGCTGCACAAACAGTGAGCGGACAGCTGGGTGTGGAACGAAAACCGTGACATGGTTTTTCAAGATGTAGGGCCTGAAATGCTTGACTGCTTTATAGACTGCATAAGCTTGCTTTTCAATCTCAGGGTAGTTCAATTTAGCTCCTTGTAAACCAGTGCTCATGAAGGAAATAGGTCGTTCATCATTGTTGCCGTCTTTCTGCGTGAGGACAGCTGCGAGTGAAGAATCTGAAGCGAAAGTATACAGGATAAAGCCTCTGCTAAAATCTGGACTTTGGAGGGAAGGCGCTTCAACTATAGCTTGTTTTATTTTGTCGAAGGCCTCCCTCTCTGGCAGATTCCATTAGAAATCTGCATTCTTTTTTATCATTCCTTGCAAAGGCTTGACTATCTGGGCGAAATCCGATATGAATTTATGGACAAAGTTGATTTTTCCCAGGAAAGATTGAATTGATTTCTTACTGCTCGGGGGGGAATCTGGGAAATGGATTTCGCTCGCTCTGGATCTACTACAATGCCTTTCTTAGTTACAATGTGGCCCAGAAAATTTCCTTCCACCATAGCGAAGACACTCTTTTTCGGGTTGAGTGAAATCCCGTACCTTCTGCACCTCTCGAAGATTTGTTTAAGGTGGCGTAAATGATCGCCCTGGTGTTTTGAAAACACGGTGACGTTGTCCAAATAGACTACCACGTTCTGCCCTATCAAACCACGGAAAGCTATATCCATGGCCCATTGGAAGGTTGCCCCCGCGTTTATCAACCCAAAAGGCATGCGTCTGAAAGTGAACGTTCCCCATTTGGTCCGAAAGGTAGTTTTCAATCTATCTGGTTCTGCTACCAGTAAGTCTTGGTTGTAACCAGAAAACCCATCCAATAGGGAGAACATCTTGGATCCCGACACAGCTTGCAATATTTGTTCCATAGGTGGCACGGGATAATTGTCTTTGTTCGAGGCCCGATTTAAGTTTCGGAAATCCACACATAAGCGGATCTCGCCAGACTTCTTCCGTACCAGCACCAAATTTGACACCCATGTGGAGTGACAAAATTTGAGGATGATGCGAGCATCCAAAAGCTTCTTTAGTTCCTTCAGGATCATCGGTTCCAGAGTAGGATGCACTTTTCTGAGCTTCTATTGGAACGGCTTCACGCCTTCCTTCATGGGTATCACGTGCTGAATAATCTGGGTATCGTACGTACGCAGATCATCATACGTCCAAGCAAATACGTCTCGATACTTCTGGAATAATTGGGTGAAGGCTTGCGTCTCTTCATCAGTACAGTATTTGCCAAGGTTGACAAACTTTGGGTTCTCCTTTGATCCCAGGTTCACTTGTCGATGTGCCAAGATGGAGCTTTGTACTTTGGTATTTGGGGGGCTGTGGAATCGGCTTTGCAGATCAAAGAGCTTTTCCAGTGACACTACCCCCTTGGGCATGGGGTTCTCTTTACATTTATCATGCTCTTCCTGCAAAGCCTAATCATGATCTGCCTCATCTATTGCTGCGTCTTTGAATACTTCAGAGTTGAGCACAAATTCCAAGATGTGTTGATCATCATTAAAAACGCATAAATTAGTAATATTATCTGGCACGGAGGGTATATATATAACTTCAATAGAAAAGCCGTCCCTCAAAGGGGTAAATCTAGCGGCAGCATTAGCCATAGTATCAGCTGCTGCATTGTGCATTCTAAGAACAAATTTGATTCCAAACGCATCGAAAGAAGAAATAAGATGCCATACCTCTTGTCATACCTCTTGAACCTAATAAGCCTTTGAGGCCATACCTCTTGTCTTTATCCTTGTCTGTGGTTTTGTTCGTGGAGGGCTGACCCCTTTTCGCGATTGGTTTGTGGTCGTCTCTCCCCTCGTGATCTATGGCTCCTATAGAAAGCATGTCTCTTTCTACAGTGAGGGTAGCTGTGTAGTTGGCTGCAAGGGTGGGCCGAGCTTCGCGTTTCACGAATACGACAATATCCCTGGGGAGAGATTTTGTATAGTAGTCAATGGTAATAGAGTCATCGAATGCCAAATTTGGGGGAAAATTTTGCATTATGGTAGCAAAGCGCTGATTGAAGTCTCTAACCTTCTCCTTCTTGTGGCAATTAATGGTGCTTAACTCTGTGAGGAGCATGGAAGGGGTTTTGTCCTCGGATAATTTCTGCAAGAACACACGACGAAACTGATCCCATGAGGTAATGGAGGCACTTGGGAGGGAGCGGTACCAGGTGGCCACTTTGTTTTCGAGAGTGTGCGGGAATAGACGGCAAGCAACGTCATCGGTCTGAACCCTCATGATTTGCAGGGAAAGATAGAAACTGCTTATATGATCCTCGGCCAAGGTGCCTTTCTCGGGATAGAATTTGGGGAGATGCTTCTCTGGGTACCTAGGCAAGTCATGGAGGGGGCCGAAAAGGTCTAATGGGGATTGGGCCATCCAGGCAAGTGGTTGCACTCTCCTAGCCTGCTGGTGGTGTCTGAACTCATGCTCAGATTCACTCCCCGTACCTGACACCGATGGTTCTCCCTCATGGCGAGAGTTTTCATCTTGATGTCTCTCACGGTTGGAAATGTCTCTAAGAAATCCCCAATTGTGGACAGGCGCCCTGTTTGGGTTTGGGCGTCGGTGGTTGGCACGGTGTCCCTGGCCTCGGCCTCTATCTCCTCTACCTCCGGTCCCGCGGCCTCTATTTCCCTCACCTTCATTCCTCTGGGCTCTATTTCCGTCGCCTTCGTTTCTGTGGGCTCTATTTCCCTCACCTTTAGTCCTACAAGCTCTATCTCCATCACCTCCCCCAGGTGGGGGGTGTGCCTGGTTGTTTTTTGGTTGGACCTGGTTGGGCTGAGGGTCGGGGAAAGGTTCAGAGGTACCAAATTCCTCCTCCTCACCCCCTTGGAGCTCGGGAATCAGCTCATCCCGCTGAACAGCGGTGGCGAGATCTTCAATCATGAGATTGACTAACTAGGGTATGGTACTCACCAGGGCACCGTTACGAGTGATGTTTTCATCTGGGGTCCTAGTATGAGTCAAAAAACTCATGATTGGGGCATATCGAAAATCCCTGATGAGATTGCGGGCAGCTGGGCGCAAGGCTCTCAACTGCTCTCTGGTGATTTCATAATGTGGAGCCTCCTCCCTTGGAATGTCTTCCAACGAAGGAGGGATAGCTTCGTCGTTTATGACCTCCCCATGGGGAGTTTGTGATGGAATTTTGGTTGTATGCTGGGAGGCTACCATCAGGCCCTCCTTCTAGCACCAATTCTGTTGACGGGAAAAATTGTCTGGCCAACAGTAGGGGATCTCCTCGGTAGAAAGTCCCAATCAGAACTTGAACCGTTTGGAATAGGGATCCTATCCGGGGTGTGGGTCCGGCTACCGCTGAAATCACCTTCCTTCTGGTCTCAAAAGAACTCGATCGAACCTGCAGACACACATTTATTCACATGATACAAGATACATGGTTGATGCATTAAACATGTATGTAACACTATACGTAGCAAGACAAATAACAAAGCATACGCCGAAGAAGGTGTTGTCAACAACACATCTTTGGGGTTATGCTTGGAGGCTATTCTGACCACAAAAGAAACAGTTCTTTATGGCGAGATGCCCCTTTTACTTCATGAAAGATAAAACAAAATGCTAATAAACAAAGTCATTAACATCCATTAAGCAAGAAATCAGTCTGAACATCATCAACACAGATACAGGAAACCATAATGCGTGAATGATGCCATTAGAGAGTGTAGTTTCATTAATCAAAATATTTTCTGAAACTATATAGAAATACTCATAGTGTTCTCCCAGCAAAACACATCAAATCCAAAAGGAGTTTCAACAGGTATTTGTATTCATATGCAAAAGAATGTTGCCTTTCATTACAATGCTATGTCACTCTTGAGTCCAAAAAAGAAGATCCTTTTACATTTCCCTAGAGGGGGTCTTATAGATCAAACTTGCCCTTTGGGCTCCCTAACTCTTCGCCTGCCTTCCGGTTGAGTTGCCTTGCGACCTGGGAGAAAATTGCGACCTGCGACCTGGCTGGTGGGTGCGACTTGCGACCTACTGAGCAGTGTGACCTGCGACCTATTGGGCAGTACGACCTGCGACCTGCCTCTAACTGATGCTAGCAACTTACTGCCACCGGGATATGAAGATGGATGTGCAATTGTGAGGTCGGGGGTGTCAATCTGCTGTTCTTTAAGGGAATCCCGCCAGGTCTGATACTCTGCTGCTACGGGGGAAACAAGAGGGAGCTCTTCTTTCAACCGATGCATGCATTCCAAAGCATTTGGGACTATAGTTTCCCTTTTTTGAGAGATCTAGTTGGAAAGAGAGGTGAGCTTGGTATAAATCCATACTGGTGTGACAAGAAACTGACCCAGATTTTCTTGTGATGCTGCGAGCTCGGGGGCGGTAGCAGCTTGCTTGATGGGCTGCATAAATGACTGGATTTCTTGATCTACTTGCTCCCATGTCTTCCTTTCATCCAATGCCCCTAGCAAAGGAATGTGATGAAGAGCATGCATCGAGTCGATGCCACTGATCAGGTGGTCGTATGAAGACATTACTTTTTCTAAATCCTTGGATAGCTTGTCCTTGGACTGCATCTTCATACATATTTGAACTTTGGCATCTTGTGTATGAATCCAATCCTTCTTCGGCAGATGCTCAGGAGCCTGAGGGTATCGCACTGTCCAGTCCATCATTTTATCTAAGGCCACTGAGGCTTCCTTGAGCTGTTTGTGCTTTTGCTTAGTTTCTTCTCGTGCTCTTACCAATGGGGCGACTGTTTTTTTTATGGTGAACATTTCCCCATGCACCTGCCTCATGGTCGCCTCTAATACATCGCACTTCTTTAGAATGGCAAGTGGAACTTCATTGACCGGGGGAATCTTGTTTCGGATTTGTTGAACCTCTTCTTTCAATGCTGACCTCTCTTGTTCCGCCTTCTTCTCCCGATGCTCTGCTGCTCATAGTCTATTTTGTAGAGAAATGATTTCTCTACTCATTCTGGTTACATTTTATTCCATGACCGCAGCGAAAGCCGCGCCTGTCGATGCTATCATCACGGGATTAGTCCTAGTATCACGGACTATGTCTTTTCCAGTTGCAACAGTGGATGCGGCGGAAGGACTTTGTGCCAGGGACCTTCTCTTCTCCTGCTGGATTTTGAAGGAGAATTGATCGAATGTGAGCCTGGTGAGGTCGAAGACCTCCTCCTCCTGCCCCTGGGGGGAATTAACATCGGAGAGCATGGTTTCTGTACCACCTAGAGGTACTTCTAGGGGAGACACCTCGATGTCTTCTATCATTTCATCTTCCTCTTCTTTCTTCTTCTTTTCCTTCTCTTCCCTTTGCTGACGTTTGGCTTCCGCCTTCTCATGCTCTTCCTTCCATCTGCGCTCTGCTCCTGCCGCTGCTTCTATTTTTGCTTTCCTTTTCCGCTCGGCTGCAGTAGCTTGGTCTGATTTCTTTTGGCATTCAGCTTCTGCTTTGTCTAGCTCTTTCTTGAGTGCCTGTTCTGCCGCGGCCTGCACCTCTTTTTCCTCCTTTTCCTTCCTAGCCTCCTCAGCCTGCTTCTTCTTCTGTTCTGCCCTTAGGCTCTTCGTGCGCTTTTCCTCATCCTCTTTTATTTTCTTTTCTCTCTCTTTTTGGGCTTTGGCCTCTACTTCTTTCTGTTGGGGAGAGGTAGAAGGCCCTGTGTCGGTCCGGGGATTTTTTAGCTAAAGAGGAAGAAGCACCTCCTAACTTACGGCTCCTGTCTTCTAGGCTTTGATCATCCGGATCCTCTTGGCCAGGGTCCACCCCCGCGGCATATTTCCTATCTGCATTATACCAGTTCCTCCTTTCATCCTCTTCTGGGTGTTCTGTATGCTGATAATTCCATGTGAATTTAGCTTTCTTTCAATGTTAAAGAACTATCCTCTCCGGGTCATATGTTTGGTACTCTAAAGCTCTAAAGTGATAAATTTTTATCTCTTCTCCCTCTGCCTCTACCTCTCTAAAGTATTTAACTGTGTATGCACCGATCGTGAGGGGTAGAGTGGGCCACGGCTTCTTCTTGCCTCTGGAAAGGACCCTAGAGAAACCTGATGACATCTGAAAACAGACCTCCTCCATGAGCAATTTGTCTATAACAAAACGAGGCAGAGCACGTGGTGCCCTGAATGAGCCAAATAATCGGATGATTGTATATTCAGAGAAAGGGAACCAATGCGCCACTTTGCTGAGCGTCTCCATCGCTCGCCAAGACATGCAGGGAGCGTCTTGGCCGAACAGTTTTCTGTATAGAGCCGGGATGAATACTTGGGAGATCGGCTCTATGTCTGATTTATACCGGGATTCCAAAAACACCTTGGTCTGTAGATGAATGGCACAGATATGTTTGGGATCCCAGTTATGTGCCCATCCTTCAAAGTGCAATCTCGCACAGACGGCATCCAATAGATAAGAGGTCATATAGAATTCAGAAGGCATTCCTTCATCCGGAGCCAATGCTGAGGATAAATTTTTGTGCATAGAGGTCATCAATATGTTTGCCCAGTTGAAACGGGTGCCATACACTGTGACGTACTCCATGATAGTCACCCATGAGCCGTTGAAGGTAGTGGCGTCTGGCCACCCATACAATCTGCACAGCAGGGCATCCACTAATTTGTACACTTTCCTGAGGCTTGCCACTGGGTATTCCTGGTCTTTCTTGATCTTAAACTTCTCGGGCTCCTCCCACCATTTCCTTATAGTGTCGACTACAGGAACTGCATGAACAATGGCCCAATCTTCTGTGAAATCTTCTTCTCGCTCTGGCAAAGAATAATAGACATGGGCGTCAGAGCCTTTTAGCATTGCAAAGGCCTTGCCTTCGCTATCTCTAATCACGAACTTCTTGGGATCTGTTTTTTGTATGATCCAATCCATCATCTCTGAGCATGGGAATATTGCCGGATGAGCACCTGCGAGATGGAGTTTGGACCTTTTCACATTTGAGTATATCTCCCGATCCGGGAGGTCTTCCGGGAATTCTGTTTTGGCGAACTCCTGGTACACTTGGTACCATCGCATGTTGTCCCCTTTGGCAAAGGTGCAAAGGGTATCTCTGTATATCGGTGGTGGGGATGTTTGCATGTTCGTCTCTGTATATTCCACTACCACGTGCTTGTCCTTCTTCTGGGACGTTGGTGGTCCGATATCGCTGGAATTTGAGAGGATAGGTATACACTCTAAATCTGCTTCAAATTCACCTGTCATGTTCATGAAAGAATCCCAGGATAAGAAAGACGCCATGATAATTCAAAAACAATTAAATTTTATCAATTAATTCACTGAGACAGAAAAAAATAAAAAAGTGGTCTACTGGGTTGCGGGGTCGCAAAATGTAAGAAATAACCAATCTGCAACCTTGCGACCTTGCGACTAGGTCGCAGGGTCGGGAGGTCGCAAATTTCGGAAAATTGAAAGGATGCGACCTTGCGACCTCGCGACTAGGTCGCTGGGTCGCAAGCTTCGAAAATTGAGGAGAATGCGACCTTGCGACCTCGCGACTAGGTCGCGGGGTCGCAAGTTGTGCTAGGGCTTGCCGGGGGGTTTTGAGCGTGCACGACGTGGAGTGATTTCCTCTTTAACTGTAAAAATGCAAGGCTAAAAGGGTCTAGAGAAAGTCAAGGCCTAGCTTTTGGAGTAGGGAAGTGGCCATGAGAGATTGGACAAGAGATTGTGATGATTTTGGGCCAATGTGGATAACACAGGAATCAGACAGAAGCCCTAAGTAAGAAATGCAACAATGGTTGAGACAGATGACAATTTAAAAGTTTGAGGGGTGCAGGGATTTAGCAAGAATGACCAAAAAGGAAACAACAGGAGGGAAAAAGGAAACTTACCCAGGAAAATCGCGCGCCAGTCGACCTGTTAGAGCCGTTTCTTTCTATTTGCCGCATATGAAAAATGTGACCTAGCGACCTCCTTTATATAAGAAGTTCGCACGTGCGCAAGGTCGCAAGGTCGCAATTCAAGTGATCTGGGAGGTATGCGACCTCGCGACCTTACGACCTTGTGACCTGCGGGTCGCGAGGTCACAAAGTGGTGGGGTCGCGATTTTCCAAAAATTTGAGTTTTGCGACTTTGCGACCCTGCGACCCTGCAACCTTTAGGTCGCGGGGTCGCAAGGTCACGGAGTCGCAGTTTTCCAAAAAATGAAGTTTTGCGACTTTACGACTTAGCCTTCTAGACTCTTAGCTTAGTTTTTCTTTAAGTTCAAGGGGCTCCGAAAAATTTTTGAAGTGGGGTTTTTTGGAGGGTGTTGTAGAGGCTACAAAAAGTCCAGAACTGTTAAAATAGTCAGGTGGTTTAGAGGATGGAACTGGTGGTTTTGCACTACTAAAAAATGGTAAGCAGTATTGCAAAGAATGTCCATCGTTGGATGGAAGGTAAGTTAATTGCGTAGGCAAATGTTGTTGGCAATTGATTTTAATCAAAGTCTGGCTTTTTGAATTGCCATAGCGAAAGTCGATGTGTGGATGTGTTGATCAAACTTGGTAAGATTAGAAGGCAAGAGTGCATAACCAAAGTCAATTATTAATGTCAATTATAGATCTTTGACATTTGGGTTTATAAGGTTTGAGTTTTAGAAATAAACCAATGGTTGAAAACACATGCAGTGAAAGCAAAGTTTACACTTCATATTTAAAATGCTAAGGGTCAAGCATTGATTCAATACCCATAAGCGTATTGACTAGAGTTTAAGTTGGACTTTATTCCAATTGTGAAATGTTTGAATTCACATTATTATTTGGGTTCTAAATGCTTATTGAAGTTTGGGTTTGATTGCATGGAAAGTTGATAGTTGGATTTATGGTTTCATACCATTAATTGAAGTAAAAGCTTCCGTATGAGTTAATTCAAATCTGATTATGTCATGGTTTTATAACCATGTATTTAAAAGGTGAAGAAATATTCCTTGAAGATTAATTTTTAAGCTTCCACAAAAGTTTATGAAATTTCCCAGACTTGGAGTTTTATCTGGGGCATTTATTGAAGATGCATTTTTATATGCATGAGAGTGGTGAGAATGTGGGTATTGGCAGGGTTTTCCTGCATCAAGTTGTATCAGAGCTGGAATTGCTCTATTTGAAGATTCAAGTTTTTAAATTGAATTAATTGCATGTGTGAAATCAAATTTTGAAATTGATAAATATTGCAGCATACAAATGCAGTGCAATTGAAGAAGTGAAGCAAGATTATACAAAATCTTGAGGGTGAGATGACAGGTATTATTTAACTTTGGTTTGAAGGTTATGCTTGAATAATTTGATTTGCAGGCATATTGAAGAAGTCTCAGCAGAAATAAGCAGATCACAGCTTGAGAGCAGTGATAAAGGAGTCCGGCAGAGGATTCAAAGTGAGTGTGGCAAAACCTGAAGAGATTCAACAGAGGTTGAATGAAAAGGACAAGTGTGTTCTTGAAAGTTTCAGAGTGAAGCCTAGAGGGAGCAAAAGAGAGTGCTCAAAAAGTTCCAGCAGAAGAAGAGGACCAGTATTTACCAAAAAAGACTAGATCCGGAGAAAAGGATTGGTGAGGTAAGTGGCAGCAGGAGAGCTTGCTGTTGCAGAGGCTTGGTGTAGCTTATGAGTGAGGAAATCATGGAGAATAATATGACTACTGAAATTCATAGAATAGGAAGCACAGGTTCAGAGAGAGGCCACATCAAAAAGAGGGAGAAAGATGCCAAGACAAATGGCATAAGGCAACAGTTAGCTGAAGTAGAATATTACAAAGAGTTAGCTAAGATCAGAGAACTGTTTGATAAACTGAAGATGAGAATAGAGGAAAGCCAGAGGGTTAGTTGGCTCATGAAGAAGAGGGTGAAGTGGCAAAGGCTACAACGGAAGAGAGAACAACAAATAAACATGCAGTTTGCAGAAAAGTTGAGAAATCTTGAACAGAGGATGAACATGCAGTTGGGATGTGCAGAACTCAGAGCAGCTGAGTTGAAAGTGGAGGTTTCCATTGATGAAGTTGAAGAGGAGATCATTGATGATTTCTTGAACTATTGGGTAAATCTAGATCAGCTGGATAATGTAAAACCTTGTATTTTTGTAGCTGACAATTGTGATGTTATTACAGGTTTTACTGAGGAGGATGCGCAATCTTGTGAAGCTATCACAAGCATGGAAAAGAATCTTTCAGGAGATAAATACTCTGAAGAAGAAAGCAGTGATGCTTTTGTACTTGAAGATGTTTTAGTACAAGAGGAAGTTCTTGTGAATGAAGAAGAGGATCAGTCTGAAGAGCTGATATATGAAACAAAAATTGATACTGTTAAATATTTTGATTTACAAACTGAAGATTTGTGTATGAATGCAGGGACAATAAATGATGAAGAAATACTTCAGCAATGCCACAAAGAAATTGCATTTCTGGAATATTTGTTGGAGAATTCAGAGTATGATAGAGAGATTGCAGAAGGTAGAGTTCATCATAGTGAATAGGAAAACATCATGGAGGCAGATGGTGTGAATGAAAGACTAGTTGATAGTCTTGAGAATTCTTCAAAGAATTCTTTGGGAAGATAAAATCAACATACTGATGTGCTGATAGATGAAGAGATTTCACGGTAGCATACTAAAGTGATGGCAGAGGAAAGTAAGGAATTGAGGCATTGGTATTTTTGTTTTAACAATTGTTTTGTGAATGCGGGTGTTGTTGCAGGTGCTGGAGAAAATTTGACTCAGTTGAGCAGTCAAATGAAGGAAGAAGAAGAAAATTCTTTGGAAATTTCTAATCCATGGGATGAAAAAATTAAATTTCTGGAAATTATGCTGAGTGATCAAAATTCATTACAGGAAAGTTCTCAATTTCAGAATTGGGAATTGCAGATGCAGAGAGATGAAGACAGCAGAAAGGAGTACACAATGTACCAGTCTAGTAAATTGCTAATAGGAGAAGGCAAAGAAGAATTTTTCCATTGTAGAAGACAAGAGGGCATGGATGATTGGGTGGCAGTAAGAACAGAAGAAAGCATAGAAGTAGGAGCTCGACAAGCTAGAGCTCAGCAAGCTAAAGCAAGAAATCAGCAATCTGAAGAATTATTGGACAGAGAAATTGAACAGATAAAAAAGATGATGATGAAATTATCTCAGAGGAAGATAACAGCAAGGAAGAGAAGCAGTAGCAACAACAGAAGAAAGACAAGGACAGATTGTGAAAGTGCATCCAGTGGAGCTAGGCATCATAAACTATGGAGACCTAGAGAAAAGCAACAAACAACAGAAATTGATGATAACTTGCAGAACAAAGTGTGGGATCCAGGCGGACAAAGAATTAAAATTCATGATCAGGAGATCATGATAATTTTCAACCTTGGGAGTCTGATGCAGGAGCATTAGATTCGGGAAAATACTTTGTATTTTATTAAATTTAGGGGGTCTTATGTTTGTGAGAAAATATTAATTTTATGTAAATATTAATGGGATTTTTGAGAGATTTTAATTAATTATTGTGAGGATTTATTAATGTTCCCAAATGATTTGGAGAACATGAGAGAAATTAGATTTTAGATATTTGAGAATTAATTATGAAGCCTAAGTTAGATTTGGTTTCAAATATTTTAGGGATAAAATCTAGATTGTAGGGGTGTTGAGATATTTGAGGACTTTGTTGAGTTATTGAAGGGATTTGAACCTAAATTGGTTCATCCAAAATTTGCATAAATTAATGAGCCTCAAAGGCAAAATAGTTCAGAACAGGAAGGAGAGAGGTAGCAGACAGGAGTTGAAGAGGACAAATAGAGTTTTGTTTGTCAAGCCTTCGGGCAATTGTAAAAGGGCCAATGATTGAAAATCAGGCCATGGAAAAGAGGTTCTTTGTAAATGTTTTCTTATATATATATATGTGGAATTTGACTTTTGAGTCATATGCGCTTGGTTGAATTTGATTTTGTATGAATATGCTTGATTTTAATATGCTTTAAGATGTGGCTTTGCACATGGTTGAAGGAATCGATATTTCTTAATATTGATATTTCATTTGTTAATTGAAATTGTAATTCCATGTGAAATAAGAGAGGCTCTACATGTGGGGAAAATCGATGTCATGTTGATTTGTGTTTTGTATGGCAGTGTTGAAACTAAATTGAAGGCGGAGGTCTCAAAGCAATAATGTGAATTGTTGGGTGTGGAGCCTGATTATCTTGTTTACTTTGTATCACAACATTGGACCCCTGTACCTTAAAAGGGGCGGCAATGCCGCCCGTAACTAATCGCTGCTGCCCCCCCTGGCGGGGGCTTTCAGGGGCAGCGCCCCCGAAGCTAAAAACAGATGTAAAATTACCTTGTAAAAGTATAGTAATTTCTAGTCAATCTAGGCCGTTCATTAGGAAAATGATCTGACGGTAGAAGTTATTTTTAGATTAGGGTTTTTTGCCCTAGAAGTAAACCCCTCGCTTTTATGAGGGCATTGTATTTTGGCTGTGTATTGCATGTGTATTCTCAGAGCGAGAAACAGAGAGGGAGACTGTGAGAGAGAACAGAGGATATTACAGCGGATCTGCTGTAGGTTTTGTCTCTTCATTTTTTGCTGGATAATAGAAAGGAAGGACTGGTTGTTCAGGGTGGACATAGCCCAAACTGGGTGAACCACGTATATCTGTGTCTCTCTGGTTTTATGTGTTTTGTGTGCTTGTATTTTCTGCATATTTTATATGTTGCATTGCTCCATAATATATAATTTTCTAACAACGGGTATCAGAGCCGAAGGTATATTTTGCTGATAAACTCGCAGGAAATAAGGGTTCTTGGTTCGAGTGGGAGCAATGGTGGACGATGGTAAGTTTAGGGTCGAGAAATTTAATGGCCAAAACTTCCCACTGTGGAAGATGCAGATGGAAGATTATTTGTATCAGAAAGATATGTACCTACCATTGAGCAGAAAAACAAAGAAGCCGGCGGCCATGAAAGACGCGGAATGGAACATTCTCGATAGAAAGGCACTCGGAACAGTACGATTGTGCCTTGCGACTTCTGTCGCCTTCAATATTTCAAAGGAAACAACAACAGAGGGTTTGATGTAGACGTTGGTGAAACTATATGAAAAACCCTCGACCTCAAACAAGGTATTTCTTATGAAACGCCTATTTAATATGAAGATGTCGGAAGGTGGATCTGTTGCAGACCATTTAAATGAATTTAATACAGTTACCAGTTAGTTAAGTTCTGTAGGGGTAAAATTTGATGATGAAGTTAAAGCTCTGTTATTCCTGTGCTCATTACCAGAAAGCTGGAATGGTTTAGTTATGGCCATTAGTAACTTTGTCTCTGGATCTAGTACTTTAAAGTTTGATGATGTTGTGGGTGCTATCCTTAGCGAGGAAATGCGACGGAAAAGCTCCGGTGAAACATCGGGTAATGCTTTGAGTGCAGAGTCTAGGGGAAGAAGAATGGAAAGAGGAAAGAGCTCGGGATATCGCAGTAAATCAAGGAAAGGCAGATCCAAGTCCAGATCGGGGATAGTGTGCTGGAATTGTGGAAAGAAAGGACACCTAAAGAAAGACTGTAGATCTCGAAAGGGAAAAGAAGGAGACACATAGCAAGAAAACAATCATGAAGCAAATGTGACAGGTGATGTGTTACAAGATGCTTTGATTCTTTCTTTCGAAAATGTTACTGATTCTTGGGTTGTAGATTCAGGGGCTTCATTCCATGCCACACCCGATAAGAAATATTTTCATGACTATGTTCAAGGAGATTTTGGACAAGTTCGTTTGGGTGATGATAAACCCTGTAAAATTGTTGGAATGGGTAAAGTTATTGTAAAACAACAGAATGGAAACCAATGGCTACTAAAGGAGGTAAGGCGTGTTCCAGATCTGAAGAAAAATCTGATTTCAACAGGGCAGTTAGGCAGTGAAGGTTGTGTGACAATTTTCACAGATAAAACTTGGAAGGTCACCAAAGGAGCGCTAGTAATAGCAAAAGGTGAAAAGGTTGGTACATTGTATTTATGCAATGGTATTTCTAACTCTGTTAATGCTTTAACTTCCAAAGGAGAAGATGCAGGATTATGGCATCATAGGCTTGGACACATGAGTGAGAAGGGAATGAAGATTCTTCACTCAAGAAATTTGTTGCTAGGTTTGAAGAATGTTGATTTGGATTTCTATGAGAATTGCATTTATGGAAAACAAAAGAGAGTCAGATTTCTCAGAGTTGGGAAAGAAAAGAAGAGCGAAAAATTGGAGCTTGTGCATACAGATGTATGGGGACCTGCTCAGGTATCATCTCTCGGTGGCTCTTGTTATTATGTTACTTTTATTGATGATGCAACTAGAAAAACATGGATTTATTTTATTCAAAATAAATCTGATGTATTTGATACTTTCAAGAAATGGAAAGCTTTGGTTGAGATTGAGACAGGAAAGAAGTTGAAGTGTCTCAGATCAGACAATGGAGGTGAATATTGCAGCAAAGAGTTTGATAGGTACTGTTCAGAGCATGGAATTCGTAGAGAGAAGACAGTTCCAAGAACACTACAAGAAAATGGTGTGTCAGAAAGGATGAACAGAACAATCATGGAGCGTGCAAGGTGCATGAGATTGCATGTAGGATTGCCTTTACAATTTTGGGCAGATGCTGTAGATACTGTTGTTTATCTAATAAACAGAGGGCCTTCAAGTTCCTTGGATGGTGGTATTCCAGAGGAAGCATGGACAGGTAAAAAGGTAAACTACTCTTTTTAATGCCTTTTGGTTGTGAGGCCTTTTTCCATATTAATAAAGAAAATAGAACAAAGCTTGAGGAAAAATCAAAGAAATGTACCTTTATTGGATATGGTGCTAATTATTTTGGTTATCGCTTATATGATTATGAAAATCACAAAATCATTAGGAGCAGAGACGTAATATTCAATGAAAAGGTCTTGTATAAGAATCAACTGCAGGAAAAGAAACAGGAAAAAGAAAGCAAGGAATACACAGTTCTTGATGAGATAACTGAAAAAGTAAAGGTGCCTGAAAATAATAATAATCAACAACCACAGCAACAACAACTACCACAACAACAACAGGCACCTCAAACACCTGAAAGTGGTGTTAGAAGATCTACCAGGATAAGTAGACCCCCTGAACGATACTCTCCTTCATTATATTATTTATTGTTGACTGATTCTGGTGAACCTGAATGTTATGAAGAAGCAATGCAGGTTGAAAGTAGGAAGAAGTGGGAGCGAGACATGGAAGAAGAGATGGACTCCTTAATGCATAACCAGACTTGGGACTTAGTCAAGTTGCCTGTAG
Organism: Pinus albicaulis; assembly: GCA_034641835.2. Classification (NCBI taxonomy): domain Eukaryota; kingdom Viridiplantae; phylum Streptophyta; class Pinopsida; order Pinales; family Pinaceae; genus Pinus; species Pinus albicaulis. The sequence goes on along the minus strand of CM076578.1, from coordinate 1,741,091,037 downwards.
GTAAAACTGCATTGCAGAATAAATGGATTTACAGGCTGAAGGAAGAAGATGGAGGAAAACAGAGGTACAAAGCTAGACTTGTGGTGAAGGGGTTTGCACAGAAGAAAGGTATTGATTTTGATGAAATATTTTCTCCTGTTGTTAAAATGAATTCAATCAGAACTATTTTAAGTCTTTTAGCAGCGGAAGATTTACATCTTGAACAGTTAGATGTAAAGACAACATTTCTCCATGGAGATTTGGAGGAAGAGATATACATGCAGCAACCAGAAGGATATGAGGTAAAAGGAAAAGAAAAATTGGTGTGCAGGTTAAAGAAGAGCTTGTATGGCTTAAAACAGGCTCCAAGGCAGTGGTATCTAAAATTTGACAAGTTTATGTCTGAACAAGGTTATACTAGATGTCACTCTGATCATTGTGTTTATTTGAAAAGGAAAAATGATGGCAGCTATATTATATTGTTATTGTATTTAGATGACATGCTTGTTGCAGGGTCTAACATGCAGGAAATAAATGTGCTCAAAAGAAAATTGGCAAATTCATTTGCAATGAAGGATTTGGGAGCTGCAAAACAAATCCTTGGTATGAGGATAACTAGAGACAGAAAAAATTGCAAATTAACACTGTCTCAGAATGAGTACATAGAGAAGGTGTTGAAAAGATTTAATATGCAGAATGCAAAACCAGTTAGTACACCTTTTGCCAGCCATTTCAAACTTAGTAAGGAGATGTGCCCAAAGACCCAAGAAGACATGGATTATATGTCTAAAGTTCCATATACATCAGCAGTTGGAAGCTTATATGCAATGGTCTGCACAAGGCCTGATATTGCACATGCAGTGGGAGTTGTAAGCAGGTACATGAATAATCCAGGAAAAGAACATTGGATGGAAATAAAATGGATTCTCAGATATTTGAGAGGTACCACAAATCAAGCATTATGCTTTGGTGGTTCAAACATTTCTCTATAGGGATATGTTGATGCAGATATGGCAGGTGACAGAGATAACAGGAGGAGCACTACAGGATATGTATTTACTGTAGGTGGAACAGCTGTCAGTTGGGTTTCAAAATCCAAAGTGTTGTTGCACTTTCAACAACAGAAGCCGAGTATGTTGCTGCTACAGAGGCTAGTAAAGAAATGATTTGGTTACAAAGGTTTATGGATGAATTGGGTAAGAAGCATGATATGGGCACACTATACAGTGATAGCCAAAGTGTTATTCATCTTGCAAAGAACTCAACATTTCATTCCAGGACTAAACACATACATCTCAAGTACCATTTCATACGGTCAGTATTGGAAGATGAAGAGTTGAAGTTGGAAAAGATACACACTAGCCAGAATCCTGCAGATATGCTAACAAAAGTTGTAACCAGGGAGAAACTAAGAACATGCTTAGTTTCAATTGGTCTTCAAGGATGATGATGAAGATGAGAAACAACCAGGTCCAAAGAGGATTCATTGTCCAACAAATGAAGCAGCGGTGGAGTTTCTACAATCAGTCTCCAAGTGGGAGATTGTTGAGTGTGGAGCTTGATTATCTTGTTTACTTTGTATCACAGCATTGGACCCCTGTACCTTAAAAGGGGTGGCAACGCCACCCGTAATTAATCGCTGCCGTGGGGGGTCCAGGGGGGGTGGCAGCGCTTTTAGGAGCCCCCCTTGGCGGGGGATTTCAGGGGCAGCGCCCCCGAAGCTAAAAACAGATGTAAAATTGCCTTGTAAAAGTATAGTAATTTCTAGTCAATCTGGGCCGTTCATTAGGCAAATGATCTGACGGTAGAAGTTATGTTTAGATTAGGGTTTTTTGCCCTAGAAGGAAACCCCTCTCTTTTATGAGGGCATTGTATTGCAGCTGTGTATTGCATGTGTATTCTCGGAGCGAGAAACAGAGAGGGAGACTGTGAGAGAGAATAGAGGATATTACAGTGGATCTACTGTAGGTTTTGTCTCTTCATTTTTTGCTGGATAATAGAAAGGAAGGACTGGCTGTTCGGGGTGGACGTAGCCCAAACTGGGTGAACCACGTATATCCGTGTCTCTCTGGTTTTATGTGTTTTGTGTGCTTGTATTTTCTGCATATTTTATATGTTGCATTGCTCCATAATATATAATTTTCTAACATGAATAGGAAGGACGTAGAGATTATTTAAAACTCTGTGTGAACTATGGAGTGAAACGAAGAAAGAGGAAGCGATGTTGAAATCATATGAAAGAATCTGCTATTAAAGCAATTCGTAATTGCCGGTTGAAAATTTGGATCGATTTCCATTTTATTATAAATTTTGTTGGGAAAAGAATCTAGTTGTAATGGCAGTGTTATGAAGTCGAATGAAATGCTGAAGGTGCAGAGAAGGTGTGGCAGAATGAGCGTATAACAGTGAGCGTTGAAGAATTTGCATCTGTGTGAATTGCAGAAGTGTATCCTGGCAAAAGCGTTGAATTTCAGCATTCCAGTAGCATGAATCTGAATTGAAGAATCGAGATCAGAATGGTCTAAAAACAAAGAGCAGCATTAAGTGCTGAGCTGGGAGTGAATGCAATTTGCTTTGAAGTAGAAACTCTGTTGCTGGACTATATCAGTTGAAATAAAACCCTGAAGGGGTTGAAGGCATAGAGGGAATCTGTCATAAATAGAATGCGAGTCTTCATTTGGAGAATCGACGGATAAATTGATTCCATCATGGAGGTGTGTGAACAATTTGAGATCGATCTACAGTAATTGTGATGCATTGCATTGTAATTGAGCTGTTCAATTTAATGTAGAATCACATTAATCAACCTCAGAGCCTAATTGGGATCAATTTTAAATACACAGCATTGAAACCAGCATTATCAAAGTCCGATTTAAGGAGTTGAGTCCAGAACTGTTAAAACAGTCAAGCGGTTTAGAGGATGGAACCGGTGGTTTCACACTACTAAAAAAACGGTAAGCAGTATTGCAAAGAATGTCCATCATTGGATGGAAGGTAAGTTAATTGCGTAGGCAAATGTTGTTAGAAATTGATTTTAATCAAAGTCTAGCTTTTTGAATTGCCATAACGAAATTCGATGTGTGGATGCGTTGATCAAACTTGGTAAGATTAAAAGGCAAGAGTGCATATGTAATGGAACCAAAGTCGATTATTAATGTCAATTATAGATCTTTGACATTTGGGTTTATAAGGTTTGAGTTTTAGAAATAAACCAATGGTTGACAACACATGTAGTGAAAGCAAAGTTTACACTTCAGATTTAAAATGGTAAGGGTCAAGCATTGATTCAATACCCATAAGCGTATTGACTAGACGATGTAGATGCTCTGGGCATTGGAACTTGGACTATCTTATATCCTTCTTTCTGATAGATGTTTCTACATTGATGGCACATATATTATTTATATGGATCATTCTCTATATGTTTTTCTGCCATGGATTTTGTATGGGCCAGGGTATAAAAATTTAGCTCCTTGTCGAAGGCTTCCCTTGCCATTACCAATTCCCACTTATAGGCTTCTAATTCTGATTTTAAAAATTCATTTTCCTATAAAAGGGAGGCCATGGTGACTGGGCCTTGTGTATCAGTTTCTTTCAATGGAGTTGATTGTTGTGTTTCAGCTGTAGCTGGTTCTTGTGTGACAGCTAGAGCTGGTTCCTTTGTGGCAGCTACTGAATGAGTAGCATCTTGGATGTCTAGTTTTTGCACATCAGCAGCTGGTTCTTGTGTTTCAACTACTGAGTGAGTAGCTGGTTCTTGTGGAGCAGCTACTGACTGAGTAGCTGGTTCTTGTGGAGAAGCTATTGACTAAGTAGCTGGTTCTTGTGGAGCAGCTATTGGTTTTGTAGAAAATGATGTCATATTACCCTGGGCATATTTTTCTTGTGCTTCAGTTCCACAGGATGAGACAGGTAATAATTCTGGGGTTTGGAAGGGTGGTGATGAATGGAGTTTTAACAAAATGGCTATGGGATCAGGGGTAATAGGAATGGTTTCTGATTCAATAGATGTCTTCATTCGTCTCCTAGGTAGGAAAGTAGAAAAAGCAGTAGTTTTCTTTTTCTTTTTATGAGAGGATTTTTCCCTAGGAGAAGGGCTATCAGAGGAGGTGGCTACTTTAGTTACAGCCCTTGTTTGTCTTTTTGATATAGAGGCGGTTGTAATTCACCTTTTTCTTTTACGAATAGGGGAAGATGGTGGTGTTTCGGCCTGAGAGTCATCACTGGGAATATGGACGGTAGGGTCGGATGATTCTTCTAAGTAAGATGGACTTGAAGACATGTTAACTGGATTAGCTGGTTTTGAGGATGGAATAGATGGAGGGTCAAGGATATTCTCTGGTTGCTGCTTTTGGGAACTTTCATGGATTTCTTGGGGGTTTTCAGCAGCTTCTTGAGGACTTTCGGCAGCTTGCTCAGGAGGTAAAGGTAAATTGTTTAAAAGAGGGTTTTGTTGAGCAAAACCCCTCTGAATCAGTAGCTGAAAAAGGCAGTGATGGGTGAGGGAAAGGAATGGGAATTTTACCCTTCTACAATAATATGACATATTTCTAATACATCCAAGTAAATAGTAAGGAATGTTCACTAGTCTACCATGTCGTAAATGACTCATTAAGACAAAGTCACGTTGATAGACTACCTCATAGTGACCTTCACAAGTTAGATAATGTTTGACGAATTCAACAACCTTAGACCACGGAGGAGGCAATGAGTGAAGTCCCACACCCCGGCCTTTAATCTCAACGTGTTCTCCTGGGAGAAGAAAGTCCTGTTGTGCATTTAGAATGATGTTCTTCCGACTAAACCACTGAGAACCAGTGACCAAAAAACCTGAAACTTGTGCTATATTGCCCTCTAAAACCAGAATTCGGACTCCCTAGATAGTAGAATGGTCCTCCTAAAGATTTTGTGCAAATTCCAAGACCTGCTGTGGGTCGAAATCTTGCAGTCTCTCAAAATATCCCACCCAACCTACCTGTTGGAAAGTTTGATATGCGTCTGGGAAAAATTCAAGCAGAGCTATTGATCCGGGCTCATGTCTAATAGCCAGTCCTCCCATAGTTACTAGCTTGGGTAAAATGCAGAGGCAAAGAGAAGAATTACCAGACTTCGAATAGAGTAAACTTTGTGAATGAGAACATGGAGTATCAGTGAAGAGGCAAAGTAATGCGTAGGAAGAATGACAGTAATTGGCATGCTGTGAAATGATGGCATATGATGTTGATATTCCCCCCCAACTATGGTAAAATGATGTTTTTGAGTGTGTGGAGATTGTAGTCATGATGAACAAAATCTTCTCTTTAAACTATCATTTAATTGTATTACATAAAATTCACATACCTTATATTTACCTTTGCTTTGTAATTCGAAAAATATAGTGCTTGTTTGTAATAGCTCAATAATTATGGAAGAACTTTAGAAACTCTTTGAAACATAAGGGAGATCATATTAGAGTCTACTTGATCATAATAAAGAGGCAGTGAATGGACAGTATTCACACAAGGAGTAAGAGAAGTGAAAATGAAGGGCTGAAAGAGTTGCATAGTCATGTTTTTGGAGAAAGAAATGGTGTTTCAGCAACGGAAAAATGAATGACATACTGCTTAAAGTGGTGTTTCGGCAATGGAAAAATAGGGAGAATGTTGCTAAGAAGTGATTTTTTAGAAGTGGGAAAGTGGGGGAAATGTTTGTTGAGAAATGGTATTTTAGTAGTGAAAAATAGGGAAAATATTTGCTGGAGAATGGTGTTTCAGCAATGGGAAAAATAGGAAAAATGATATGAAAAGGGGAAAAGGAATGAAGGGAATGAATGATGAAATGTTACTGGGAGATGGGGAAATGAATTTAAATGAGGGAAGCAAAGCTTCTCAAAATGAAGCTTGGATCTTCTTGTGGTGAAATTGGCCTTCCTTGGTAAGTCCTTCCTTAATCAAGAATCTACAAAATAATCAATTGTAACATGCCAACCCTTGACAGGGATTATTAGTTAAAAAAAAAATATAATCTAATACTAAAAATACAGTGCAAAAAACAATTAAATGCAGTGAGGAGCAGAATACTCCCCTAGAAAAAGATAATGTGCATCTGCCATGCAAGTGGCCTTAAAATCTTCTTTAGAAACAGGGCGCTAGTACAAACGAAGCTGATGACCATTTACTAGTAGTGGTGTTTTAGAGTCATCAATTGTTAAGAGCCTTACTGTTCCATTAGGAAAAACAACATCTACTTCATAGGGTCCCAGCCATCTTGTATGTAGCTTCCCTTGAAAGTTTTCAAACCGAGCATCATACAATAAAGCCCAATTACCTTTCTCGAACTGCTTGTGCTTGATGATTTTATCATGCCACTTTGTTCTTTTTTGTTGGATCATAGTTGTCTAATGAATGGAATCTAATATTTTTTCATCCAATTCAAGAAGCTGCTACAACCTAGTTGTTTTCACATCAGTCAAATAAAGGTTAACAGCTAAAGCAGTCCTTAAAGTTTTAATTTCAAATTCCACAGGAAAAACAACACTTTTACCATAAACCAATTCATAGGGAGAAAATCCTGTAGTATTTCTCCAGGTAGTTCTGTAAGCCCATAGTGCTTAAAGGAGCTTTTGAGACCAATCCTTCTGGTTATCCTTCAATTTTTTGGTTAGAATGGCTTCTATTACTTTATTTGTACTTTCCACCTGCCCATTGGCTTGGGGGTGGTATGGTGTATTCATTCTATGATGAATGTGATATTTCTGAAGGGTGTCTTTGAAACCATGAGAATTGAAAGGAGGTCCTCCATCTATAACTAGCTCTCTAGGGATTCCAAATCTAACAAAGATTTCTTCAAATAGGAAAGCTAGGACAACTTCTTCATTAGCTCTAAGAAGTGCTTTGGCCTCCACCCATTTAGTCATATAATCTGTGAAAACTAATATATAAACTCTTTGGTTGGATGGAGGATTAATGGGTCCTATAAAATATAAGGCCCATATTTCAAAAGGTTCAAGTATTACCTGGGGGTTCAATGGCATTTCATCTCTATGATTAGGTTGACCCATTCTCTGATAGCTATCACAAGCCCAAACATATTTCTTTGCATCCTTAAAGAGTGAGGGCCAATAATAACCCATCCTAAGAATTTTATGTGTTGTTCTTTTATCAGCAAAATTCCCTCCACAAGGGCCATCATGACAAGCTTTTAGTATATCATACACCTCATCCTCTCTAATGCATCTCCGGATTTCATGATCAAGTCCTATGTAGAAAAGGCACCCACTTATCCAGCTATACCGAGCACTTTGTTGAATGATATTTCTTTTCTCTCGATGTGACAGGTGTGATGGTAACTTTCCTGCAACCAAATAATTGGCAATGTCTGCATACCAAGGTGAGTGAGCAGATACTGCAAATAAATACTCATCAGGAAAGGAATCATCTACTGGAATATTATTATCAGTTTTTAACCGTGAAAGGAAATCAACAACAACATTTTCTTTACCTGGTCGATCTACAATCATAATATCAAACTCTTGTATTAACAATAACCATCTGGTAACTCGAGCATTTGTGACAAAATTTTTCATTAAATACTTAATAGTTGAGTGATCAGTATGGACAAAAGTAGAGTAACCAGTAATGTAATGTCGAAATTTATTAATGGCATAAATTACTGCTAAAAATTCATTTTCGGTAACTGTATAATTAAGCTCAGCATGTGTCATATTCTTACTGATAAAGTAGATAGCATAAGGAAGATGGTTTTCCTCCTGTCCCAAGACAGCTCCAATTGCGGTATCTGAAGCATCAGAAGATATATGAAAGGGAAGTGCCCAATCAGGTCCTCTCAAAATAGGAGCTATGGATAACTGATGCTTGAGTTCTACAAAGGCTTCCTGGCAAAGATTAGTCCACTTAAATTCAACATTTTTCATAAGTAACACAAATAAAGGAGAAGCTATTTTGGAAATTTTTTTAATGAATCTCCTGTAATATCCAGCATGTCCTAGAAAACTTCTCACATCAGTTTGTGTTTTAGGAACAAGAAGATTCTGAATGACTTGTATTTTGGATGGATCTACCTGAATTCCTTGAGATGAGATAAAATGTCCAAGCACTACTCCTTCACTCATCATCATATGAAATTTTTCAGTGCTTAAGGAGAGGTGAGCTTGTATACAACGTTTGAGTACCTTCTCAAGATTATGTAATGCATCTTCAAAAGACACACAATAAGGGGTAAAGTCATCCATAAATATTTCCATGGAGTCATTCAGCATATCAGAAGAGATTACTATAACTGCCTTTTGAAAAGTTTTTTGGTGCATTACATAGTCCAAATGGAAGAAATCTATAGGCAGAAGTTCCCCAAGGGCTAGTAAAAGTGGTCTTATCTTGGTCTTGGGGTGCAATTTTGATTTGATTATACCCACTAAATCCATCTAAAAAGGAGAATAATCTCTTTCCTGACAAACTATACAACACCTGATCAATGAACGGTAAAGGAAAGTGATCCTTTTGAGTGGCTTTATTTAAGGCTCGATAATCTACACACACTCTCCATTTCCTGTTTTTCTTAGGAACTATTACCAATGGGGAAATCCATTCACTGTCAGATATAGGGTATTAAATCCTACATTAAGCAATTTTTGAAGTTCCTCTTTAACAATTTCTCTTAAATTAGGGCTCATTCATCTTTGGGGTTGACAAACTAGTCGAAAACCTTCCTTAGTATAAATCCGACGAGTACATAATTCAGGAGAGATTCCTTTCATATCTGTATAATCCCATGTGAATACTTCCTTGTTTTCAAGTAGTAACTTCATTAACTGTTGTGTTTCAGCAACTGTCAGATCAGGATTTATGTTCAGTGTTTTGCCAAGTTCGATTTTTACTGTTATGCTTTTAGAAAAGATGGTGGTTGATGCTTGAGGTAGATCTTCAGATTTAAGCTTTTCTTGGGTATCTGATTCCAAAAGTGCAGCCAGTTAATTATGTGTTTCAGAAGTCATGGAGGAGAGTTCACAAATGAAATTATTAATTACTTCATCCTCAGTGGTATCTTTAAGGTTTAAAGCTTGTCCGATAGTCAAAATAGGTTGAATAGCATTATCATCATATTCCATCCATACATAATTATCATTATTAATCATGGGTGTAGCATGAGGGTGGAGAGTAAGCTGTTTAGTTTCATATCCATTGGAAATTGTCATTGACCCAGATCTACAGCTAATAAAGGCATCGGTTGTGGCTAACGAAGGCGTTCCCAATATTAGAGGATGTCCCCCCAACTTTGTTTTAGTTTGTAACACCACAAAGTCAGCTAGCTAATTCCAGGACTCAACTGAGATGACTAATTCTTCAACAACTCCTTCTGGTTTGATTGTAGAAAGGTCAACTAACTCTAGAATGGTTGGTGTATCTCTGATTGTCTTCTTTAGCTGTAACAATTGTAAAGTTTCAAGAGTCATAATGTTTATAGCAGCACCTAAATCTACCAGAATTTGAGGGATTATTGTTTTACCAATTTGGACCGTCACAGTAGGATGGCCAGGATCACCATATTTAACTGGAGGAGTTTTACTGGACATTGATGCAGATAGATCACCCATAACATGAACTGTAAGGGGGTATTTAGCTTTCCTACCAGGTTTCTTAACACAAATATCTCTCACAGTTCTGGCATAAATTGGTACATCTCTTAGTGCCTGTAAAAGTGGAATTTTAATGTACAGATTTTGCAATTCCCCTAGAAGATTAAAAGCAGGTGGTTCAGGCATTCTAGTTAAAACTAAATGCTCAGGGAATGGTGGTTCTACTGTTTCAGCACCCTTATTAGAGGGTGGTTGTACATATTTATGTGAATCGTGTTTCTCAGTTTCTTCTTTATCAGAATCGGAAGAGGTAACATCATCAATAATGGGTTCAACTATTTTCCCATATCGTAAATGAATGTCATTACATTGTGCAGGGAAAACAGGAAATGTAGGTTGGTTCTGAATGTCAATAACTTGCACAGATTTATTATTGGGGTTAGGATTTGGTTGTACAGGTAGCTGGGGTCTCATTTGATTATTTGGTGGAGCACCTGATGGTAGAGGAAGTGGTTGTTGAAATTGAGGAAATTAATTTGGAAATGGGAATTGTTGACCCCTCCAATTTGAATTCCATTGATTAAAATAAGATGGTTGTTATGGAGGCCAAGGAGTCCACATTGCAGGATCTACAAAGGGAGGGTTTGTTTGTTGCATGGGTGGGTAATTCATTTGATTGAAGAGTGGGTATTGCATTTGGTTGAAGGGAGGGTAATTTGCTTGACTAAAAGAAGGATAATTGTTCCAATGATTAGAAGATGTAAATGGAATATTAGAGTTCATACCTTGTGCTCGTGGTTGCCATTGTCTTCTCTGTGTCAGAAGATAGACTGCTTCAGCTTCTTCTTTGGTTGGTTGCAATGCTGCCTTTATTCCTAGTAAAGAAGGGCATTTTTGTGTTTCATGATCTTTCTCACAAAGGGTGCAAATTGGTATCTTGTCCAATGGGCATTCCCTTAGTGGGTTTTTATATCTGCATTTGGGGAAAAAGATAGCCAAAGCTGCTTCTGCTTCGGCCTGTTTCTTTTTAACCTGCAAGGTGTCAATCTGTGAAGCAAAAGAACTTAACATTTCAGTTTTAAATTCTTCGAGTAAATTACCTATTTCAGCTCTTGTTTCTCCTCCACTGGTTGATTTCTGAACTCTTGAATATGTGGCATCTCTGCTATTTGACCTGTTCCTTTGCAGCTCCTCTTGAACATCTTTTACAGAGGCCAACAATTTCATCATACGATTTTTTAGATATATCCCCTTTACCAAGAATATTTAGCATGTCTAAACAATCATCCCTCACCCCTTTCAGTAATATTTTTTTAAGAATATCCTTACTTACACTGGGATGATTGGATCTCTGCAGATTGTACTGTAGTCTTTCCACAAAGTCCTCCAAATTCTCGTCCTCCTTTTGTACCATATTAAATAGTTCCTCCCTCTTTTCTCTTATCCGGCAGTAGTCTTGATATTTACACAAAAATTTCTATTTCATCTGTTCCCATGTTGTGATTACATGGCCTCCAAGACTCATGAACCACCTTAGTGCATTTCCTTTTAGTGTTGCTGGAAACAGCTTCAACTTCTGGCCATTAGTAACATAATCATAACTTCTACATAATATATCAAATTTAAAAAGAAATTCGTCAGGATCTTCAGAAGATAAACCATGGAAGTTAGGTAAGGCTGAAAGTGGGATATTCTTCATGGGAGTTGCTCCTCTAGGGAGATCACTAATAGGAAATCCCAAGGTAGAGAGAGAATTCTCATATTTTCCCTCTCCTTCAGGATCTACTTGTCCTCCACCAAAGAATCCTTCATTGTTTCCTTCCATTGTTTGATCTCCTACTGCACTTGCTCGATCCTCAAAGTTTTCTACTGGCTCTTTAATGTTTTCCACTGGTTCTTCAACATTTCCTGCTGATTCCTCAACATTCTCTGCTGGTTCTTCAATGCTTTCTACTGGTTCTTCAACACTTGCTGCTGGTTCCTCAACGTTCTCAGGGCTCACAACTTCTTTTGTTTCATAATTCGATTGAGGGGAGGGTTGAGGCTTTGGCCTTCGAGAGCTTAATCTCTGAGAATATTTAGCTTTTGATACAATCTCGTCAATAAAATTATTTATTCCTCCCCTTCCTTTTCCCTTGCCACCTGTAGGGTTAGTTTTCTTATGGGTTCCATGCCCTCTCATGCAATCTGCACATCTGGAAGAAAAACATCAATGCTTTTGAAATCCATAATTGCCTTCCCCGACAACGGTGCCAAAATTTTGGTCACTTTAATTTTTTATTAATTTAAACAATTCAAGTGCTACATAAATTGTCAACCCAGGGAAATCTGTTTATTTCAAAGGCAATCACACACTGTATATGCTCAATCTCAAAAGAAAAAAAAAATTGTAGTAAGAATCACACTAATCACACCTTGCTTTAACAAAATTGAAGTCTACTTGAGTTACAGCAAAGACAATCCTTCTATTGCAAACTATTATTAAAATAATCCTGGATTACATTAGAAAGACAGTGATCTAGGAAAGGAAATCAATCTGGAAAAAGGAAGACCAATTATGTTATAACAGAGAACAAGACCCTATTCCCCAAGTAGGAATCTTCAGCACCTGTTTCTGATTACCAAGCTTTCACACACTCATTCCATAAACAATATTGGTAATTAAAATGATCCACAACTTCTCAAGAATGAATTTTATGGAATCAATGCAACAAGTAATGAAAACAGAGATTTAGCAATAAACAAAAGAATTCCGATGCTGCATAAATAACTTTAGTAAACAGGGTTTAATCAAGGCATGAATGAAAAGAAAAATTAACAAACTACAGGAAAAAATGGGTGAATCTTGTGAAGAAGGTGGGCCCTTTCCTTCTCACAAGATTCCCCAGAAGAAGGAATTAAAATGAGATGCTTAAAACAAATTTTTATTCATATATCGAAAGCAACATATTACAAAAAGAGTCACGTTCCCCCTCTGTTCAGAATGAACCTCCCGTAATATCTAACTATCCTCTAATGCTGATGTCTCCTCTTTTTAAAGAGGAGACATCTATTACAATTGATTTACATCATAGAAATCCTATTTTTAACCCAATCTGATCTTCTGTTCTGAAATAGGACCTCTGTGTTCTTCCATAGAAAAATGTTGTTATAATGATTATGATGATACCAGCTTCAAAGTGGCATGTGTAACAGCTTCCTTTACTTGTCTTTTCTTTTTTCCGTCATACTTGAAATGCTGCTTCAAAATCACAAATCACGAGCTGTTTCAGCAACGAGATTTGCGTACCATGTTGACTGTTTCAGCAACGCGGTCTTCAGACAGTCATAATAGATTATCTATGGTCTTCAAACTGTCTCAGCAACTATATATCTTCGATTAATGATTAAATATAAAAGTAATGTAAAATTATATGTAAAACAAGTTAAACATATAGTAAAGAGAAGAATATTATATGCCTTTGGAAAAATGGATGAAAGTGATAGTGTAAGCTTTAAATATGGACTGAAAAAGAGTGGAATAATAACAAAATGTATGGTGAAAATGGTTCATTATGGGGTCCTAACATCTACTACCAACATCACCGAATCGAAACCTCGTTGCGTCCTAGGAAGACCCAAGACAAAGTCCAAGCTGACTGAGTCCCATGGTCTATTTGGAATAGGCAATGGCATATAAAGTCCTGTGTTTTGGCTATGTCCCTTCGCCAATTGGCACACTTTACATCTAGTCACATATTGTTGCACATCCCGTTGCATCTTTGGCCAGTAATAAAAATGTCTGAGCTGTAATAAAGTCTTGTCTATGCCAAAATGTCCAGCTAGACCTCCACTGTGATTCTCCCGAATAATGTTCTCTCTCATCGAACAGTCGGGAATGCATAATTTTCCTCCTCTGAATAACAATCCTTTCTGCAAATTATAGTCCAGCCATGGACTATTGTTCCTCAGAAAAGGATTTTGACAGGCTTCATAAGCCTCTTTAAAATCTGCATCTGTCTAATACAAGTCCTTCAAATGCTCAAAACCCAGCACTTGTATCGTACTCTCCTGTAAGAGAAAAGCTCTTCTGCTCAATGCATCTGCCACCTTTTTGGCCTGTCCACTAATGTGTTTCAACACAAATGTGAAACTATGCAAATACTCAACCCATTCTGCATGCTTATGGTTTAATTTGTGCTGCTGCATAATATACTATAATGCAGAATTATCAGAAAATAAAACAAATTTGTTACCTAATAAATAGTGTCTCCAATGCTTCAGTGCTTAGACGACAACATAAAACTCTTTATCATAGGATGAGTATTTTTTCCTGCTTTCATTCAAATTCTCACTGAAATAAGCGACTGGTTTTTCCTCCTGGCTAAGTACTGCCCCAATGGTTGTACCACTAGCACCACAACGAACTTGGAATAGTTTGTTAAAATCAGGCAACCTCAAAATCGGTCTTTCAGTGATCTTCTTCTTCAAAATATGAAAACATCTCTCTGCTGCTTCTGTCCAACAGAAAGGCTGATTTGCCTTTTTGATGGTGTCCAACATAGGTGCATAGATTCCACTAAAATCTCTAATAAATTTTCGATAAAAAATTTCCAACCCATGAAAACTTTGAACCTCAAACAGATTCTTTGGGGATGGCCAGCTAAAATAGCTGCAACGTTTTCTGGGTCCATCTTCAGTTCATTCTATGCAATCACAAAACCCAAATAAACCAATTCCTTCTGAAAAAAAGTACATTTTTTCAAATTTATCAGTATCTTGTTCTGCTGCAATTTCTCCAACACACTTCGAACATGACGAAAGTGTTCTTCCTTAGTCTTGCTGAAAATCAATATATCGTCAAGATAAACAATCACAAACTTCCCAAAGAACTCTTTCAGCACTTCGTTCATCAGGCGCATAAAATTACTAGGGGCATTACTCAAACTGAATGGTATTACCAGCCACTCATATAGTCCTTCATTTGTCTTGAAAGATTTTTTCCATTCATCCCCTTCTCAAATTCGAATCTGGTGGTAACCGCTCTTCAGATCGATTTTTGATAAGTATGCTGCTCCACTCAAGCAGTCCATCATGTCATCCATTCGTGGCAATGGAAATATATATCTAATAGTAATTTTATTGATAGCTCTCGAATCTGTACACGTCCGCCATTCTCCACCTTTCTTAGGAGCTAAAACTGTTGGAACTGCACAGGGGCTCAAACTTTCCCTTATCAACCCTTTATCTAACAGTTCCTGTACCTTCTTCCTAATTTATTCATTGTACTTAGGACTCATTCGATATGCTACCTTGTTTGGTAAACTAGCTTCTGGTATAAAATCTATATGATGACTTATACTTCTCTTAGGAGGCAACTCATTTGGTAAATAATCCACTATAATGTCACTGAAATCTTGCAACATGTCTTGGATTTCTTCAGGTAGATCTATAATTTTAGTATGCAATATTATTGTTTTTGGCCTCCTTACAACAACAAATTTAATTTCATTGTCCTTGATCTGCTTTAAAAATTCTTTTCCTCCTACCAGTAATTCTTTAACTCTATTGGTTTCTGCTGTCTCTTCTTCCTTGATGGGTACAAGCGTATGCTTAATCCCATCCTTAACAAACTTGTAACAGTTTTTCTTCCCATCATGCACCACTTTCCTGTCATATTGCCATGGTCTCCCTAACAGTATATGACACACGTCCATAGGCATAATATCACAAATAACTTTATCCTTATACCTGCCAATATGGAACTCAACTTCACACTATTCATCAAATAACAGTTGATGTCCTTTCTATAACCACGACACCTTGTAAGGAGTGGGGTGTTTTAGTCTCTTCAGCCCCAATTTCTCCACTATTTCTGTGGCTACTAAATTATCTGTACTCCCACTATCAATTATCAGTTTGCAACATTTACAATGTGATTTTCAAACTATCTGGAATAATGATTTTCTTTGAGTCGGTTCAGCTTCCTCTTTTGCTGGTTTCAGCAACACTTTATTTATCACTAAGGCCTCCCCCGTTTCTGGTACATTCTCTACCTCTTGGGGTGGTGCCTCTTCTTCCTCCATCTAGGCAACATATGTTCCTCTTCCTCCTGTTGGTTCACCCTCAGGAAATTCATAAGACTTGTGCCCCCACATATGGCACCTATAACACTGGATAGCAGCTCCTCTTCCTCTGCCATTACCTCTTCCACGTTGGTATGGCCTTTCCCCTCAAGTGTTATTTTCTTTTTCTGCTATTCCTGGAGTATTTGAATTGTTGCCTTCATCACTAGGATTGGCAGCTCTACCTCTGCCATAGGCCTGTCCTTTCCCTTTGCCAGATCCTCCTCCTATTCTGGAATTTTGCTTCCTATTTATCTTCTCCTCTGCTTTTAAGGCGCTCTGATATGCCTCATTTATGGTTCTAGGTGAAAGAATACTTATTTCATCTAGTATTCCCCACCTTAATCCATTCACAAACCTTGTTGTCTTTTCAGGGGTGTCTTCTATATAACTAGCTCTCAAATTTACTCTATAGAATTCTTCAGTATATTCTTTTACAATTAACCCCTTTTGTTTCAAATTTTGTACTTGTCTGTACATCGCAATAGGGTAATCTTTGGGTAGTAATTTACCCTTCAGTTTAGCCTCCATCCTAGCCCATTTTTTATAGGTTGCTTATTCAACCTCTTCCTCTCTGCCTGGACACTATCCCACCATAAGGACGCATGTCCTTTCAACTTGGTGGTAGCGAATTTAAACTTTTTATCTTCGTTTATCTCCTCATAGTAAAAATATTTATTTAGCTCACTGAGCCAATCCAACATCACCTCTGCTGATAAATTTCCATCATAAGTAAAAATCTCATGCTTTGGCTTACTACTTCATAACAAAACTGACCTCAACATTCTGAGTTTAGGTCCTTCTCCATCTGATCCATCTGTCGTCTCTGTAGCTTCTTCATCACTGTCATCTCCTCCCTCAGGATCTCTTCTTCTTCCTGTCTCTACTACTGCCAAACAGGCATTTAGTATTCGAATCTCTTCCCGCAATCCTTCATCTGCTACTCTTCAAATAGCTCTTCCTTGACCTCGTCGACCAACCTCCATTTCTTCTAACACAAAGCCCTGTCTGATACCAAAAATTGATGGGGTGCAGCCCTCCTTATAGTCTGCGCTCAAAGATTATGATTGGAAATATGATTCAGAACTATGATTTGCAATGTTATTTATATTATAAAAAATTTCAAACAAATGATTGAATTTTATAAGGTAACTTTTCAAATTTTATTTTGATTTTCAATAACTGTGCGTTAATTGTTTCTATCCTTGTGAGCTGGCAATGAAAGGGACATCTGTCCTGCACCTTGGTTTGTGTACTCCCGCTCTTTCACAAACCCTAACTCTATCAACTGGCGTTCATTTTCACTTGTTCGAAGACTGTGAGGGTTTCTTTCCCTGGCTCGAAAACTGTGAGGGTTTATTTCACTAATTCGAAGACTATGAGGGTTTCTTTTCTGTGATTATCTCCGTGGTCATGGTAACTCTGTTTAGTTCTTTTCACACCATTTTCTATGGCAATGGTTTGCCAAACCCTTTGTGCATTCAACAACATAGGATGACTTCTGGTTTTATTTCTTATTTGCTTCCTCTGTGTACATTTTTGATCTGGAAATTTTTTTTAGAATTCCATCTCCAGTCTACTGTAGTTTTCACTGGCCTCTATTGCACCTACAGGTCGAGATTGCCAAGGTTTTTGGCGTTCAATTTAGCTCAAAAACTTGTCAAAGGTAAGCCATCCATTCATGATTCAATTTATCTGCATTTTTTATGAGTTTCTAATGTCTCCTCTCCTCGTGAGCAGGCCTGTACTGGTTTACAGCCAAATATTTTCCTTGGCTCGATGTTTTCTTCTTTCTAGTAAGTGTAACTGAATAAACCCTCTCACTTCCACTTTCTCCAATTTCAACTCTCTATTGAAAGTTATCTTCAAGGCATTAACTCTCGATTTCTTGTCTTTTGCAGGTATAGTAATGTTGTCCGTCTTAGATTCTTCGTCTCCGTCTTCGATTCTTCATCTCCACTATTATCGTCCCCCAAAAATGGGTAGGGTCAATTCCCTTACGTATTATTGGTATTTGTAATTTGTTAATTTGTGAAATCTAGGCTTCTGTCCTCACTTCTTGTTGTGGATTTCCACTGTTATTCCACCTATGCGCAAGTTTTTCTCTGGGTGGATAGATTAGGGTTTTATAAACAAGTCGCTTCGTCAATTTGTAGTTCAGTTCAGTTAGTTACTTGCTAATTTTCCCTCAAGATATGAATGTTGTTTGTACAGGGTTTAAACCCAGACCATAGACTCTAATATGTAATTTTTTTTTTAAATTCCTACAGGACTCGTCAACAGGAATAGATGTGTTTTGTAAACAGTGGAATTTTAAATTCGGTGTATATAAATTTTTGAATACCTGGGGTTCTTTTACAACGCCTGCTGGTTCCTGAAATCTTCTTGTCTTGGACTCTCCTGTAGATATATAGTTCAGTTTTGTTAAATGTTATAATCACTCCCATGTCTGCGTATGCTATATGTGCTTCAGTTTCTTCTATTCACCTTTTTAACAGTCTCACATTTGTTCAATTTATCATACACGAATATTTAAACAATAGACAGGAAAGTTAAAAACAATATTGACTGCAAAAAATAAATCACATATGTTTTCTTTCATAAAATCTCCTGATTCGTTTTATTATCTTCTCTCTCTTGCTATGATGGAAATCAACCTTTGCAGAATGTATTTTTATTCCTTTTTTTATCATTGTATGAAACATTTTTCGTTTTGAAACTGTCAACAATTTATTATAGTTACATTCTTGACTTTTGTTCTTTTAATCTAGGAACGAATTTTAAATACAAACTAAAAGAAAACTTTTAAGTGAAAACTACATAACTTAATTGACTATTAGGCCCTAATGATGGAATTCCTAAAATAAAATAAAATAAAAAACCTAGGTACAATGACCTGTCAACTAATCAACTATAACCTGTAAGACAAACACCTGTCCTTCTGTTTACCCTGAGCTGGATGCTCTTGCATCACTATCTTTTTCATTCAATAAATTTATTAAAATTATAAATTTAAATTATGTAATTTGTATATTTAAATATTTTAAATTTTTTCAAAACATAAAATCTATTTATATATTTAAAAATATAATATAGCTAATAAAATAATTAGAGCTTAAAACTCAAATTTAATTAAAAAAACAAAAAAAAACTTCAATTCAACTACATTTCAAATTTAAAAATACAACAATTACATTGCACATTTCTTTAAAAGTAGAAAAACACAACAATTACAATGCACCTTTCTTTAAACGTACCACAGTTAGAGTGCACCTTTCTTTAAAAGTACAACAATTAGAGTGCACATTTAGTTAAACTATTTTTACTCAATGGTTCATGACTTATTCCATTCGCCTATTATTTATTTTCCTTTCTTTTTAATAAATGTTTCCAATATTTTTCCCAAAGCATCCATTATCTCTCTTTTTCTTTTTCCTTCTTTATTTATTTTTCTTTCTTTTTTTTCTTCAGAACCTGTCATTTATTTAATTTGATCAATGCTCTTGTTCATTGAATAC
This sequence comes from Pinus albicaulis, assembly GCA_034641835.2. Lineage (NCBI taxonomy): Eukaryota > Viridiplantae > Streptophyta > Pinopsida > Pinales > Pinaceae > Pinus > Pinus albicaulis. Next base: position 1,741,071,865 of record CM076578.1, on the reverse strand, counting down.
CATATTTGTTGAGAAATGGAATTTTTTATTTGCTTTTAAGATTTTCATTTTTACTTTGTTTTCTAGTCCTCATGATAGGTGGAGTGTTCACCCTAAACATGGATTGCAAAATCCATTAAAGAGGTAGTCCAAAAATTATATTCAATATTATTATTCTCTATCAATGCAGAACTCTAGTAATCGATTTGCTTGCTAACTAATATTAGTTTAGCATTGACCAATACAACTTATAATCAGGGTATAAATTTGTTGGCCACTCCTACAAGTAAAGTGATTTTTTAGGATGGGTTTATTTTTCAATCTACCATTCATATATATATATATCTATATATATATATATATATATATATATATATATATATATATATATAGAGTTTAAATTAATAGAAGAAATGGTCGTTTCAATACATTTTTTTCTGGTTAATTTTAACCAAAATCTGACAGAGATTTTTAAAAAACGTGAGTTTAAGTTGTTTAATATGCGTGAAAAGATTTTTAAAAACAAGGTTTAAGTTGTCTATTGGTTTTCAAGGTGTTGAATCCATTTATGCATTTAAAAATGTATTTTAAAGAACAAAAAAACACATTCTTGGTTGAAATTGTATGGTTGCATTCTAATGAAAAATGTTATTTTATAACTTAAACTACACCTATATATATATATTCCTCATTTAAATTTTTTGTTCACATAATTTTTGTGTTTTATCTTATAGATTGAACGTAAAATAAAATGTTTTGAATTAAAAAGATGTGATCTTTGCCTTTAATTCATTGAATTCTGGATTACATTTATACTTCATAAATTATTTATGGCTAATTGAATAACTTCCTAACTACCTAACCTAACGACACAGAATCCCGTATGATTACAACATTTCCCCCCTTAATTCGAAGGGACATATCACATACCAAGTAAGGATCTAAAATTTTCAAACTTTTCACGCCCTAATGCTTTGATAAAAATGTTTAAAATTTGTTTAGAAGTTGGACAATGTGTCAAATGAATTGTTTTGGCCTCTACATGATGTCGAATAAAATGATATTTGGTGTTGATATGTTTGGTGCGATCATGAAACTTTGGATTCCTGGCCAACTGAATTGCAGAAGAGTTGTCGACAAATAGAGGAGTTGAAGATTTTTGTTCCTCTTGCAAATATTCGAGTATTTTTCGAAGCCAAATGGTTTCCTTAGTGGCTTGAGCTGCTGCAACATATTCGGTTTCGGTGATAGAATCAATATGAAAATATTTCTTGCGCGATCTCCAACTGATGGCTTCTAATCCAAGATCCATCGAATAACCAGAAGTTGAGAATTCATTTTCTTTATCTCCATCAAAATCTGAATCTGAATAACTAGCAAGATGGAAGTCTAAAATTTTGGAATATTTGATGACATAAGTTTGAGTTCCTTTTAAATATTTCAAAACTCTTTATGCTGCTACCCAATGCCTCTCACAAGAATGATGCATAAACCTAGAAAGTATTCTGACAACAAAGGTTATATTAGGACAAGTAATAGACAAATAAATCAAACTTCCAACAAGTTGCATGTACTTAGTTGGATATTCAAACGAATTTCCTTATTCAGAAGTGAGTTTCAAATTCTACTCCATTGGAGTAGCAACATGATTACATTTTGTCATACTATATATGTTCAATAACTTATCAACATATTTCTTCTGAGAGATGAAAATATGTTGTGGTTTTTGATAAACTTCAATACTAAGATAATAATGAAGTAAACCTAAATATTTCATATCAAAACCTTTTTCAATTCCTTCTTTATAGATGATATATATTCATCATTATTTCCCGTGATCATTAAATCATCAACATATACAATTGATCTTCCAACTTTATTAACGAAAAGAGTTGCATCATCTAGGTCAAAATGTTTATAGTTTAATTTAAGAAGATGTTCACTTAGCTTCTCATACCATGCTCGTGGCACTTGTTTCAAGCCGTACAAAGACTTCATTATTTTGCAAACCTTTTGTTCTTTCCCTTTAATGGAAAAACCTTCTAGCTGAAACATGTAAAAATCTTCTTTCAAATCTCCATTTAAAAAGGCAGTTTTGACATCAATATGATGAATTTTCCATTCTTTCTGAGTTTCAATAGCAAAAAAAGATCTAATAATGCCCCATTTCGCTGTAGGAGAAAAAGTCTATGTATATTTGACACCCTCTTTCTGTGCATATCCCTTTGCTACATGTCTTTCTTTGTGTTTGTCTAGTGAACCATCAACTTTAAACTTAGTTTTATAAATCCATTTGCAACCAATAGGTTTGATGCCAGTAGGAGGATCCACCAGCCTCCATGTGCCATTTTTTATGACAGCATCATAATCCTTTTGCATTACATCTTTCCACTGTTCATAACTAGCAGCTTCTTCAAAGCAAGTAGGTTTACAATCCACAGAAAAATTAAATTCACAATGAGAATATTTACCTAAGGAATTTCCAGCCTTAAAATCATCATATTTCTTTGGAAATGTTCGAACACAAGTTGACATTCGCAAAGGTTATGTATGAAGTTGTTCAATAAGTTTTATAAGTTTCTCATTTTCTTCATCTAGCTCAGTTCGTTCCATTTTTGTCATTGTTTCTGTAGAAACACTTACATCAACCAATTCCTCATCAGCAACAACGAAATTATCATCATCAACCAATTTCTCATCATTGAGAGAAGGAAACTCCACATACTGATCTAATATAGGAATCCCCCCTCTAGGATGGGGAAGTATATTAAATGATTCATAATAAAAAAATTGAGGCACAAAATATTCTATCTTATTAAGTTGTTTATCAACAGTGAGGGAATATTTATCGGTTTCAAGAAAAATTACATCTCTTGACAAAATAAACTTTTTTTTCTCTTCATCATACAATTTGTATGCCTTAGAAGTCATGGAAAACCCTAAAAATATACATTTTTTATGCATTCACTCAGCTTATTCATCTGATGTTTAGGAATCAAAGCATAACATTGAGAACCGAAAATTAAAAAATGTTTAACAATAGAAGACAAATATACCACATTTCATATGGAGTTTTGTTGTTAACGGAAAAGGAAGGGCACCTATTTCCAATGTATGCTACATAGAGCACAGATTCTCCCCAAAACATCAATTTTACATTCTTAAAAAACATCATTGACCTTACCATATTAGGCAATTTTCTGTTCATTCGTTCAACAACACCATTTTGTTGTGGATTATATGGTATTGTGGTCTGGTGTTTGTTGCCATTCTCTTGCAAATATGTTTCAAAGGAATGTGAAGTATATTCTCCTCCATTATCAGTCCTTATAGTACCAATAGTAAGTTGTGCTTCATTTGTTATCAAGAGATGAAATTTCTTAAACACATCAAAAACTTGTGATTTTTCTTTAAGCAGATAAACCCAACACATCCTTGAATAATCATCAATAAAAGTGACTATGTATTTATTTCCATTTGCTTTTGGTACAGGCATTGGACAACATAGATCAGAGTGTATGAGGCTTAATTTTCTTATAGCTCTAGGCTTAGAATTCTAAAAAGACTGGTTGTGATGCTTGCCCAATATACAAGCATTACATGGGGTCAATTTTTTGGGAACTGTTGGAAGCCCCTTAATCCCATTTTGTTTCACAATTCGAATACTTTCATAATTAACATGATTAAAGCGTGGATGCCATAATAAAGAAGAGGTCAGAGTATCATTTTGCAGAACCAAATAAGTTGTGTTCAATGCAATAGAGGACATACCATGCAACTTCAATAATTTATCTTCTTCCACGTTGTTCATTACAGTTTTATTGTCAGGTTCTCTTATAATTTCTACTTTACCATCAAATATGTGAATGGAATGTCCCTGTTGTCTTATTTTTATAAGAGATCAAAATTTTGTTTGGAACTGCAGAATGTAAAGAACATCTTTCAAAATATAATTTGAAAGTCTATGAACTTTTAACTTAATTAAATCAATCCTTGATGGTTTGATTTGGGACATATCAACAAAATACACTACTCCATCAATATTATCACTGAATTGATCAAAAAAATCTATTTGAAAGGTCATATGACACGTGGCACCTGTGTCTAGAACCCGAATGTAATACCATGAAGAAAAAGAAGTACTAAGAACATCTTCCATGTGGAAATTACAATGAGCGACAACATAATGTGCATTCTCAGACGTCTATCCTCTATCTTGAATTATATGATATTTCTTTTCAAGCAATTGTTCTATTTTTTTCATTAATTTTATCCCGGGGAATTCTACAATTTGCAGTAGTATGTCCAATTTTACCGCATCTAAAACATTTTTACAGCTGGTTTATCAGAAAAATTTCTTTTTTTTTCATTCTGTTGTCTATCTCCATGAATATTTCTGCCCCCCCTACCTCTATAATTCTTCCTACCTCGACCTCTATTACCATTAGTATTTCTGAAAGATTCCTCCTTAGGATTTTGGTCTTTTTGAGCAAGGCATAGGGTTTCGGAATTAGAAATATGTGATGCTTCTTTCTTGCCAAAAGCCTTCTCTCTTTCTGTTATTTTCCCTACTAATTTGTCAAAATCTAAATCTTTTAATTTCCCACTAGCTTGGAGATATTCCAAGTAGTGTGAATAACTAGGGTAAAGAGCTTTTATAAAGGAAGTAAGTGGAAAAGAAACTTTAAATCCAGTAGATTAAATTTCATGATTGATGGCTTTAATTTCAAAGGCAAGTTTTAGAGGATCATTATCGTTCATTTCCAGATTAAATAACTTCAACAATAACTGAATTATCTCCAATTCAGAATGTGAATCATAAAGCTCTTTTAGTTTTTTTATGGCATCATAATTTGTTTTACTCTGAGTAATGTATATGCTTACCTCTTCTGAGAATGAAGTGGAGATTAAGGCGGAGGTCTTCTTATCCTTACTTTGCCAGATTGCTAGTTGTTTCCACTCATCAGGCTACTCTGGTGCATTCTCTCCTTCTCCTTCACAGACTCCATCCCATAAATCATTAAAGATAAGAGTATTTTTAACTTTCCTAAACCACTCCTGGTAATTTTCCTTTTCGGAAAAGACAACTAAAATTAAGGACACCAAGGAGGTCATTTTTATTTTGGAAATCTTAAAAAAAATGTTATAAATATTTGCCACAAAATTCCTTTAAAAAAAATTATTTTTAACCACCTCCTGACATTGATTTCTCCTAAAAAAAACTCACAGTTTTAACTTGCATCAGATTTAAAAAAAAAAAACTTTGTGGTTTAAACCACAAATTTCTTAAAAAAAATTGTTTTCAACTTACTAGTTCAATCACAACCATTGCTTGGTTCAACGCTCCTGCTGGAGGTTACATTGGTCCACCAAAAAAACAAACAAATGTCATTTGATAGAGTTTGCCTCTAGTTTTTGGTCCACCAAAACCTTACTGACCTCCAACTGGTCGGTTTTACCTCTACACTCGGCAAACAAAAATACAAGTTTTTGTTTGCCCAATCGGGTAAGGATTCAATGCTGGAAACATAATTCACCAAGAAAATCCCGCTGACAAGGATTCAACGCATTCATACTTCACCAAGAAAATCCCACTGGCAGAGTTGGTAGTCGAGTTTCCACAACAAGCACACCAACATGATAGGGTTCGAGTTCCTCCACAACAACGGTGGGCATCGAGATTACCCAGGGTCTTCACGCACAGGCCTCCAAACACCGCATATCACATGCATCGCATGAGGCTTCACCATGAGTCGTCTTGCACCAAAGTTGGATATGCGTCACTGCCACATGCCTTGCCCTAATACCACTGTTGAATTAAAAAGATGTGATCTTTGTGTTTAATTCATTGAATTATGGATTACATTTATACTTAATAAATTAGTTATGACTAACTGAATAACTTCCTAACTACCTAACCTAACTGTACAAAATCCCGTAGGATTACAACAAACCAGGTAAAGTCATAGATATCCATATTAAAGAAAAAAAGTGTTGAATCATGTTTTTTTTATTTAAGAAAATTATGTATAGTAATTGTTTATGTAATTTAATATCTTTTGAAAGTCATCTTAAATTATTCTGCAAAATTTCTCTATTATCATGCTCAAACCCATTAGTTGTAATGAATTTTGAAGAGGAGAAATTGATCTCAAATTTCATCGTGTTGAGTTGGTTTGTCAATGGACCTTATAAATAATAAAACAATTTTGAACCCACTTTTATTTTCAAATAGGAATTGGAGAGGATTTGAATATTTCAGGAAATAATAATATATAAGGTATGTGTTTGTAATAAATTCACTATTGTTTAACAAGTAAGGAAAAATATTTCTAGTAGGTATCCCAAGATTTGAAAGGCCCAAACCTACACCCCAAGATCTGAAAGGCTCAAACCTAGTCATGTTTCAATTCAATTATGACTATGGAATGCATATGAGCGATGATAATTGTTCATTTGATATTTCCATTCCCCACTAATAAATAGATCTATTTTATAAAATTTGGGATCTATCATGAGCACACTAAAATTGGACATCTCCTGAAAAATATTGACATTGAACAAACTATGTGGAAAATCTCAAAATCAAACCAAAAAGTTGTTATTTCACTTTTATTATTTTTATTGAACAACTAAAAGACCCTCCAATATAATTACTCTATTCTCATAGTTTTATTATTTTTATTTAACTAAAATACTTTTCAATCTAATTACTCTATTATCATAGGTTTTTTTATATAGCATACATATAGCCCATGGGCCAACATGTGAGTTTCAACCTCGAGGTTCAGAGAGCATGGCATGGGATTGCATAATGTGAGTTGGGACAAAGACACATTTTTTCTAGTATACCCAAGGACCAATACTTGGGGTAGTGAGTGCACAACTTGTGTATATCTTAGAGCCTATAACCATCATGCAATATGTGCTTATCTTGTAGTTTTATTTTGTGCCTAACTTCTTTTATTTCTCGAGTCCAATTTGGAATTTTATTTTATATAAGATATAGAGTATTATATATATGTACTAAATATCTCTCTTATAATGTTTAATTTTTAAAAATAAATATTTATTTTTCAAAAATAAATATATTTACCAAGAGTTATTTTTCACTATTATTTATGTTTTCCTCAACACTTATGTAGGAGTAAAGCTGAAAATGTGTAGAATTTTTTTTCTAGGTAATTAGAGTCTTGAGATGACTGTAATTTATAACTTGTAGGACTAGCGTGTGGATTGAGTAGTTGAGTAGCTATATCACCCAAGGATCGCACCTGGTCCATGCCACACGAACCCTTAGCATGACTGGATTTTTTCCCAATGAGTTTCCAACTGGTGACCTTTTCACCATGGAGTGCCTTAACAGATTACCCTATCACCACATGCTCTACCCCCCATGGGATGTGATGTTCATATGCTCTTGGACCCATGGGTTGTAATGTGTAGACTTACTAGTTCTTGCATCTCAGTTTAGTAGTTCCTCCCAAAACAACACTAATTCCATTTGCCTATTGACCACTATTATTTTAGCTAACATTGAACAATGTAGGTTATATTTTTTTGTGCAATTTTTCCCTTAAAATAATTTTTAACTTGAGCAGTAGGGACTAAATTACCCTGCATCACTTGTTTTTAGATGATGAACTTTTTTTAGTTTTACTTAATTTTAAAATATGGTGTTGCTAATGACATATTTTTAAGTTTGAAATTACAACATTTTTAAATTATATAATTTAAATTTGAAATTACAACATTTTACGATCTATAATATATCTAACAAAAATAAAATAAAATAAAATAATTTTTATATAGAAAAATATATTAATGTCCTCTAGGTTCAACTCACTTGGAAATATCCCTTATATAAAGTATTGTGTAAACTAAGAGAGCAGGGTTCAAATCCCCTATAAGTAGGTCTATGGAGAAGAGGAGAGGTCTATCAAAAACTTTAAAATTTTAACTAACCAAATAAAAAGTCATGTCAGAAGTAACACATTTTTCAAAAATAAAAATTGTAACTTCTTTGAAATTATGATTTTTACAACTAATATTATTATATTTAAAATTAATTATTTAAATGAAAATTAATACCATTAGTAATATGTAAAACATTTAAAAAAAAATAAATACATTAACATGTTCATACTGCAACTAAGGGATTTATAATTAGAATAGTTTCATAGTTAAGTGATATAGAGTGGTTGATTGTACCACTTTGCATCTTGCCTATAACTTAGACACAAAATTCTATAAATCAGGACTTCATGATATTTTACATAATACTTTGAGAGTTATAATTACAATAGTTTCATAATCAAGTGATATATGTTGATTGTACCACTTTGCCCCTAACTTGGACACAACATTCACGAAATCAACTAAAAACCTCATAATATTTTACATAATACTTTACATAACATATTTTTCTAAATAAACTACACATGTGAGGATAAAAATAATTAATATAAAAAAAACAACAATATTAAAAAAAATAAGCATAATACTAAAACATATTTTAAAAAATCAACATTATTAAAATGTTTCATCAATAGAAAAGTTATTTTAATTGGGGAATGAATCTTAAAATATTTTCTCCTCTAAAACTTACCAATTCATTCCAATTCATTGGCTACACCTTTCTATCTCCTTTTCCATTTTTTTTTATCATACTAAGAGCTAACCTTAATTTTAAATTGAAAAATAATGTGCCAAAAAAAAGGTTGTCGCTAAAATGTTACAAAATTCAAATAAAGCTAAACACCCCTTAAAATAGTATAACCCCATAATTGATTCTATTCCTCTCTATATATAAAAGAGTTGAGTGCGTGGATTTTTAAATTTGTTTTATTTATTTATTTATATTCATTATGTTATTTTTTTTATAAATTTGTTTTTTAAAGTTTTTTTCAATTTTTTGAGAATAATAATATTGACATTTTATATTACAGTTTTAAAAGTGTTATAATATTAAGTTAACAAAAAATTAATTAATAATAATGCTTTTTATTTAGACTAATTGTTAAGTCACAATTTCAAACCAGTTATAATTAAAAAAAAACAATCAAAGTGAAAAAAACCAACTTTATATTAAAAATTTCTTTGTTTAAATATGTCAAGTATATCTAGTTTCCACATATAATCAATATTACTCAAGAAAATACATTCTTTCTTCATGCTACATCACGTGTATATCAGAACTCACTCTTACAATTCATCTATCAAAACTCAGTGTTACAATTAGAAGACAAACAAATCTAGTAGCAACCGAACCCGAGCTTCACTGTCCAAACCATAATGACATTTATAGCAATATATAATACCAGAAACCATACTGTCCGAACCAATGTAACAATTCCAAACCAGGATTGTTAAAAGGCACAAAATAATGTGACGTCGACAATGCAAGTAGAATCCTTCTATGACCTTGTAAAATATTCAAAATAGTGTCCACATCGCAATATTAGTCAAATTGCTCAATTATGTAAATGGGATTTTTCTGCTTCCCTGGAAAGTGAAATTTGGATAGGAAGTGGATAAAATTTCCCCAAAATTATAATTGTCCCTCATCTTTGATGGGGTGTCTACTATTTCAATTGCCTCCCTGTGAATGTGTGTATAAGTCACTACCTTGTCCCAAAATTATCCAAATTATTTGTAACCAATTATGAAGTAATAAAGGGTTGAAAAATGTGTCTTTAGAGGCCCCCTCCACAACCACTTTGGACTCACCAAATATTTCCAATGACTCAATATCAAGCCACTTTGCACAAAAAAAAATAGCTTCCATAGGGTAATACCCTTAGCTTGAGTATTAGTACCATCATCTCCATTTCAATGGAAGTGGTAGTGGTGTCTTGGATTGATGACAATATAAGTGCCACATCCATAGTTGTTTTTAGCAGCCCCATTAAAGAACTCTCAAGGGAATCTGCCTGTATAATTTAATGGAAGTATGTTGTGCACTGAACATTTTCTCAATACAAGCCCAGATTAGTTAAACTAAGTAGCAATCACTGAAATTGATCATTTATATTTAGTGGGGAGTTTTCAAAAATATATGAGTTGTGACATTTCCAAACGCCCCAGATAATATATAAGGGAAGAGAGTGAAATACCTCTTGCCTAATCATCCATTCTTCCATGGAATTGTTTTTCCACATAGCATTAATTTTTAACATGCTCAACAAACCGAACCAAATTTGTATCGCAAATGAACACTTCAAAATAAGGTGGACCACATCCTCCAAATCAACCCCACAAAGAATGCATCTACCAAGACCTTTGAAACCTCTCCTACATGAATTGTCCCATGTTGACACCTTATTTTGCTCTCAAGCTGAAAATAAAGATCGTTATTAATAACACTGTTTTTTATTGCAAGTTTGTTTTAATGTTTTTGATCATATCAGTACCATATATTTAATATTATAGTTTTAAATAAGTTAATTTATCATTGAAAAAAATTATTCTTATAGCAACATCTTTCTAATCTAAGGTCGATTTTAAGTTTTTTATTCATAATGTTACTAGTTGTCAAAAGACTATTATTATAATAAGTTGTAATATGAACTTAAAAAAATGAAGATTCTAGTAAGTATCATTTGTCAGTGCTCTCTATCCCAATACGATAGAGCTATTGTAATGTCTTGTGACATTTTCACTTGGTCAAAGTAAAACAAAACAAAATTAAAATTAAAATTAATTTAAATTAAATTAAAAAATAAAATAAATAACATGAATTAATAATTACAATTATAATTATAAAAATAACAATAATTAAACTAGCCTAGATCCATCTTAACCCTAGATCTACCAAGCATTGAGAGGGATCAAATATCTTCATATGTAAACCACTTTAGAGTGAAAAGGGATTTGATCCATCTCATCATTTGGTAGAGCCAAAGTTAAGATGAATCTAGGTTAGTTTTAAGGTTTTTGTTTACAATGACTTTATGGAGATTTAATTTTATGGTTGTAAAATGTTCGAATTTTAAACAAGAAAAACAATGTTTTTGGTAACACCATTTTTGGATTCAGGGGTTGATGTTGGTAGTTTTTACTAAAAAATATGACTTTTAGGGTTAGAGTTTTAATTTTTAGGTTTTAGTTCTCGTCAAATTAGTGACTAAGTTATCTTTGTAAGAAGATTCTAAATACCACCAAATAACACCAATGTATTGTATGTATCATGTATATCGAATGAGGCTAAGGCCTTTCAAATAAACAAGTTTAAGTTTTACCTCTAAATCCTCCAAAACTAAAATTGCAATAATCATTGAAATGGTTAATCATAAATAAAGGAATGATCAAGCGATCATAGGTCCTATAAAACCTTAAATCTATATTTAGATTAAATGTTCTCACACCTTGACTTTGTGAAGACTTTTCCAAGGGATGTTTAAATATTTGATTCATTTTGTAAAAACCTTCTTGGATTATTATGAATTTGGTGGAATTCCTAGAAGGAGTATGGAAATTTTTAACCTCAAAACATTTAGGAGGTTCAAAATGTTTGGGAAGAGGGTTTGGGAAGTTTATAAATCAGGTATCATTTAAAAAAGTTTTTTTCCTAAAGTTTGTAAAATATTTATCTTTATTTAAAATTATGTATATCATATACTAGTCTAGATCCATCTTAAGCCCAGATCTATCAAGTGTCGAGAGGGATCAAATCTCTCAAGGTACAAACCTCTTTTCTTAGTGCAAAACTTGAGGAAAAGTTTTTACTTAAAGAGATTTGATCCCTCTCGATGCTTGATAGATCCATGGTTAAGATGGATCTGGGTTGATTTTAGTTGTGCACAATAATTTGTTGAAAATCTAATTATAATGATCATTTTTAATATGCTAAATAAGTTGAATATTACTCTGGTCATTTTAATTTTAAATTTACCCAATAACCTTAGTTTGTTGAGATGGTAGAGGTTGTTAATGAATTAAATGATGAAAATTGATGAAATAAAAACTTTGAATTCAAAGTGATAATGTAACAATGTTGAATGATAGAAAAAGTGAATAATAATAATATATTCAATTGCAAATAGCCTTCATTGTGACCAATCTCAACCTATTTTCATCTACTATTCATATTATCACGCATGTTAGTTTTGCCATCTTTTCATATTGATTATATGAAAATTGCAATTGAAATCATAAACCATTCAAATATTTAACCCGAGCTATCATAATAAATTTCCTACCTTATCTCTCTTGCTCTCAAATATTAAAAATATCTTTCTCCAAAGTCAATCATTGTGACTTATGGAGCGTTAAACCCCAAGTAAGTTCCAATGACAATTGTTTTATATTTTCTCGTTTGAATGCAAAGTGACTAACAATGTTAAATGATGGAAAATGAGAATAATAAGAATGTATACAATTATAAATAATTTATAGTTTCAAGAAGCAAACATTTAAGGTAAGTGAGCATTTTATTTAAGATGAAAATTTAAGTATTTTATTTAAGGTAGAATTACTATAACACATAAATCAAGGCACATTGTCAATTTATTTTTTGTTCTTACACTGAAATCAATGCACAATATTAATCTAATTACTTTGAAATTAATGTACACCATACATCTAGTTACATCAAATTAGAAGTCAACATCTACACTAAAATCAATGCATCTAGTGCAAGAAATCAAATAGTATTAGAAATCCACATCTACACTAAAATCAATGCATCTAGTACAAGAAATCAAATAGTATTAGAAATCCACATCTACAATAAAATAAATGCATCTAGTGCAAACAATCAAATATTATTAGAAATTAGCATCTATACTGAAATCAATGCATCTAGTACAAGCAATCAAATATGCTTACAAATCAACATCTACACTGAAATCAATGCATCTAGCACAAGAAATACCATAGGATTATAATTATTTTGAGACACCAAGTATTTCCAATGATTCAAACCACTTCCGAGTGACCAAATATTTCCAATGACTCAATATGAAGCCACCTTGCACAAAAAAGGACCCCCAAAAGTGTAATAACCTCAGCTCGAGTATTAGTACCATCACCTCCATTCCAGTAGAAGGGTAGTGACTTCTTGGATTGATGACAATATAAGTGCCACATCCATAGTTTCTTTTAGCGGCCCCATCAAAGAATCCATAAGGGAATATTCCTGTAGAATTTAATGGAAGTATGTTCTGCACTAAACATTTTCTCAATCAGGCCCAAATTAGTTAAAATAAGTAGCAATCATTGAAACTTGTAATTTATATTTAGTGGGAAGTTTTAAAAAATATATGAGCTGCGATATTTCCAAATGCCTCAGACAAAATATAAGGGAAGAGAGTGAAATAACTTTTTCCTAGTCATCCATTCTTCCGTGGAATTGTTGTTCCACATAACATTAATGTTCAACATGCTCAATAAACCAAACCAAATTTGTATAAAAAATGAACACTTCAGAAAAAGGTGGACCACATCCTCCAAATCAACCCCACAAAGAATGCATCTACCAGGACATTTGAAACCTATTTGACATGAATTGTCCCATGTTAACACCTTATTTTTATCTTAGGCTAAAAATACAGATTCTTGTTAGTAACACTATTTTTGATTGGAGGTTGGTTTTAATATTTTTGATCATATCAATATCATTTCTTTAAGACTATAGTTTTAAATAAGTTGTAATTTATCATTGAAAAAATGATGCTTATAGCAACATCTTTCTAATTTGAGGTTGATTTTAATTTTTTTGTTCACGGTGTTACTAGTTGTCAAAATACCATTATTATAACAAGTTGTAATATTAACATAAAAAAATGATGATTCTAGGAAGTATCATTTGTCAGTGCTCTCTAGCCCAATATTGTAGAGCTATTGTAATGTCTTGTTAAACATTTTCACTTGGTCAAAATAAAAATAAAAACAAAATTAAATTAAAAATAAAATTAAATAAATTAAAAATAAAATAAAAAACTTAAAATTAATAATTACAATTATAATTATAAAAATAAAAATAATTAAAATAGCCTAGATCCATCTTAACTCCAGATCTACCAAGCGTCGAGAGAGATCAAATATCTTCATATGTAAACCGCTTGTAGAGTGAAAATGGATTTGATCCATCTCATCATTTGGTAGATCCAGAGTTAAGATGAATCTAGGTTAGTTAGTTTTAAGGTATTTTTTTCACAACAACTTTATGGGGATTTAATTTTATGGTTCTAAAATGTTCTAATTTTAAACAAGAAAAAAAAAATGTTTTTGGTAACACCTTTTTTGGATTAAAGGGTTGACGTTGATAGTTTTTACTAAAAAAAATACGGAATTTTAGGGTTAGAGTTTTAATTTTTAGGTTTTAGTTCAAATCAGTGACTAAGTTATATTTGTAAGAAGATTCTAAATACCAAAAAATAACACCAATGCATTGTATGTATCATGTATATCGAATGGGGCTAAGGCCTTTCAAATAAACAAGTTTAAGGTTTACCTCTAAATCCCCCAAGACTAGAATTGCAATAATTATTGAAATAGTTAATCATAAATAAAGGAGTAATCAATGATCATAAATCCTATAAAACATTCAATCTATACTTAGATTAAATGTTCTCACACCTTGACTTTGTAAATAATTTTCCAAGGGATATCTAAATATTTGATTCGTTTTGTAAAAACCTTCTTGGATTATTAAGAATTTGGTGGACTTCCTAGAAGGAATATGGCAATTTTTAACCTTAAAAAATTTAGGAGGTTCAAAATGTTTGGAAAGAGGGTGTGGGAAGTTTATAAATTACGTATCATTTAATTTTTTTTTTCTTAAAGTTTGTAAAAAAAATTTATTTATTTAAAATTATGTATATCATATACTAGCATAGATCTGTCTTAACCCTAGATCTATCAAGCATCGAGAGGGATCGAATCTCTCAAGGTGAAAACCTATTTTCTTAGTGAAAAAATTGAGGAAAGGTTTGTAATTCAAGAGATTTGATCCCTCTCAATGCTTGATAGATCCATGGTTAAGATGGCTCTGGGTTGGTTTTAGTTGTGCACAGTAATTTGTTGAACATCTAATTATTATGATCATTTTCAATATGCTAAATAAGTCGAATATTACTCTAGACATTTTAATTTTAAATTTACCCAATAACCTTAGTTTGTTGAGATGATAAAGGTTGTTAATGAATTATATGAATTAAATGATGAAATAAAAAATTTGAATTCAAAGTGACAATGTAACAATGTTGAATGATAGAAAGTGCGAATAATAATAATATTATACTCTATTAGTGTTATTTAGTTATGCCTGTCACTAGTGATCAAATATGCTCTTTCAAAGTTTTTGTTAGGGTGTCAAGTCAAATTTTTATGGTTTCAGTAGGTCTCTAAATACAAATTTGGTCACTCGCTAGTGGTGTCTAGGTATATTACTACTCCATTCAAAAAAAAAATTGTGTTGGTCATTGCCATCTCTTAGTTGGATGAGTCATCATTGAAAAGTCTTCATTTTCATCTCAATCATGCCACCATGGTCCTCATTCAACTCAGTGTCACCATTAGGTCATTAGGGTTTAAGTCACCAAAATTTGTCATTTCATTAATAAATCCAGCAAATGAAGGAGTAGTAATAGGGAATTTGCTCAATAAATTTTGTTTCATATGTGATTTTATTCAATTATGATGTAATAAGTTATAAATGTTCCAAAGCTGAATATTTTTCAAAGAAAAATTGAAAAGCACTTGGTCGGCCACCACACCATAATGAAGAAAAAGATTTCCACAAGCTATAAAATACCATCAAAATCATTTCTCTGACTCATTCCATTGGAAAAGAGCTCTCACTCACCAGCAAAGGAAACCTCAACACTCTTATCATCAAATAATACTCCAAACAAGTGATTCCAAGCTGCCACACTACACTTTCAGGCACCACGTTGTGTTTTCATTTCTACGCCGTGTTTTCACTCCAACCGTAAAAAAATCTTGCTTCCAAGGATTCCTACAGGGAAATTGAAGTTTTCATCATCAATATACAAGTTATTTAAGTGCCTTGATTCTTCCTATCATCTTTCTTTCCTTGTTTTTTTGGTGAAAAACCTCCATTTTCCCCCACGCTGTGTTTTGGTGGGTGAAACCTCATTTTTTAAGTTTGCAAGATAAAATACCTATCCCAAATATATTTTACCCTCCATCACACTCAAAGACACTTCCTACAACCCTTACACTCCTCTACTCTCATTTCCCATGTCCCAAAAACCAAACCCTAGCTCCACATTGTGTTCTGGGCAGTTTCTAGGGCTTGGACTCTGTAAAAATTCCCTACGCCAATTCCTACACTTATTTCACCCCCCTCCACTTCCCAAATCTCCCTAGAACCCCTACCTACTTCCCTAAATTTTCTTACCCTCATATTATTTCCTTAACCCCTTCATCACTTCACCTGAGTCACTACCCCTATTTTTCCCACTAGCCTTTTGCCTTGCAAACAGTTGAACATGGAGGGATAAAACAAAAATTATAGCAAGGGAGGTCAAGTGTCAAGGTTTGAACCACTAGAAAATCATGAGCTGATATCATCTTCACTTGCCAAGTAATGTTTTCAGAATGTAGGGTGTTTAAGGTTTTGTGAGCAAATTCAAACATTCAAATACCTACCAAGTTGGCAAACTTGTTTGCCACTAACCTTAGGAGAGGTAAGGTCATAATTGTAGGGGTGAGATTCACAATCTCAACTGAGTTCATAGATAGAACTACAGGGATACCAAAAAATGGGGAAAAGTGGTTTAAGAGTCTAGATTTGGATGTGCAAAACTACAAACCCTTCATCAAAGGTCACTATAAAGATGCCATTAAGAAAGTGTTTCCTTTTGGCCAGCTACTAGATAAGTTTGCTCCATTGATGAGGGCCATTTTGAAGTAATTTACATGTGAGGGAATATTTTCTAGATTGTATAAGTACCATGTCATATTTCTCATGAATTTCGTAGGGGTAAAACCTCTTAACCTATCCTACTACATCTACAAGAGCTTGGCTAAAATTTGGCAGAGAAAGTGCAGCATAGAGAAAGTGATCATCAAGCGAGCCTTTTTCACCATGCCCTAATCAAAATCATTGCCTTGCAATAGCTTCCAGAGAAGAACATCACTTGGGAGAAATTCATTTAGTCACATGTATTTTCCCCCCTGCTAGTCAGCCTACTATCCAAGGTACATCATCAACAACACCATAAACACCATCCATGCAAAGGGAGATTAGATAATCTAGCAGAGTTGCAGTGAACAAGACACTTAGGGCTGAGGTGACTCAAATATATCAGAGAGGTAGGAGGCTTGTGTTTGCTCCAAATATTGCGGAAGGGGCCAAGCCTACATCAACAGAAAAAGGATCATCACCACAGCATGAGGCATATTTGCATGATAAGGAGCCTATCCATTTTGACACTGACATGGTAGACTTGGAGGTGGATGAAGAGCACAGATCAGAAGAGCAGTTTTTTATTGGTCGATTTTAGAATCATCCCAAAACACATATTAGTATTTATTAGGGTCTATCATTCTCTAAATTAGTTGCTACATGCCCTAAAAAAGTCATTTCATTGGTGGTTTTCCTTCATGAAAATTTCACTGCTTAGATGCCAGTTGAAGTGCCCTATTGAGACATCAATGCTACCCTAGACAACAATAATTTATTTGCATATCATCTACTCCCATGCAAGGCTGCATTGTAGAGGATCTAGGCCCACTTTGGAGTGTGCTAGTCGACTGGGAGCAGATTTTTCTTTGGATTTCGGGAATCTTCCCAATGTCTAGTGGCTTCTAGAAGTTGTTCCAGCTTTCACCTCATCTGATAGCTTTGAATATGGACACCATGGAGCCATTAAAACTCTTATCCTCCTGTTCCCATGAATAATGAAACTGCTTCATCCATTTTTAGGAAATCCATTCAATGACTCATTTATGTCAAACTACCTTCTTCTACTTATAAATAGAGCACTAATCATAGTGCACAAGGGAGAAAGAATTCATGTTAAGTAGAGTTATGTTGGTGAGATCATAGCCCTTGGAGGTATTGTGCATGTACTATGATGCTGTTGGATTTTTTATGCTGGATGTGATGAGGATGGGACTAAGGATGGATGAGTGACAATGAATCAATCAACAGGTTGTACTCTTCGATCTACTTCATAATAAAGGCATTTTTTCCTTTCCTAATGCACATGTAAATGATGTTATATGTGTATTTATGAATTTAATCAATTCAATTTTTTAACTTGAATATATTTTATTGCCTTTATGTTGTTTTATATCTTTTGTTTTCCATTGCAGGTATCAATCAAGCGAGTTAAGTTGGATTGAGAGCGACGAAAGCAACGAAGGGAGGTGAGGAAAGTGAACAGATTACAAATAGGTTTTCCTCCCTTTATCTATTAATTTTAAGGAAAAGGTTAGATATATTTCTTTATGTTGTTCTAAGTGCATCACCACACTTAGGGAAAGCATACTTATCCATAGGTCTGATTCCGTAAAACAAATTGGCGACCATACTGGGGATCGAACCCAGAATATACCTCTTTATTTTTTAAGAAGCTTAAGGAGGATAACATATGCTTGATGCATAATTCCACCCTTCGGGTGAATACATCACTATTTGATGCTTTAACGAGTCTAGCAAGAGTAAAACTCGATCTTGTCATGATGGACAAGTCCGTTGCTATTTGATGCTTTAACAATTCTAACAATAATGAAAACTAGATCATTTTTCATGTTTAGAGAGTTTGAAAAAGGGACTAAAAGAAAACTCCACAAGTTATTTTTCAGATAATAGTCCCCCAGAACCAAAAAAGCATAAAATAATACCTAAGAGAACCTCCTAGCAATGTTCAACTAAGGTTTTCCTTTTTCGTAAACATAATCTATCTCATTTTGGAAAAGTGTTAAACTCATACTGAGTAGATGTCATTTCAATTCCTTTTATGAGCTTAAAAGGACAAGTGCTCAAAAATATTTGCATATTTTGAGAGTCTAAAAAGAGCTAAAAGAGAAATCTAGGGGGTTCCTTTT
This sequence comes from Pinus albicaulis, assembly GCA_034641835.2. Lineage (NCBI taxonomy): Eukaryota > Viridiplantae > Streptophyta > Pinopsida > Pinales > Pinaceae > Pinus > Pinus albicaulis. The sequence continues at coordinate 1,741,052,863 of CM076578.1, read as the reverse complement.
TCATGTTTAACAATGCTCGAAAAAGAGATAAAAGTGTGGTTTAAGTTCCTTTTTCATGTTTAAAAAAGCTCGAAAAAGAGATAAAAGTGTGCTTTGAGGTCAAAATTTCATTTCACAATCATGCACGATGAACTCACTATAAACAGATGCAAACCTACTCAAAGAACCATCAAATGGATTAACAATACCTGTTAAAATAGTAAAAATGGGTAAACCCCATATTCATTTCATTAAATATGCATTAATTAATAAAAAAGACTCTTAAAATAAAAAAAATACGAAATCATTTTTACCATTTGACATTTACCATTCGAATTTTAGTGCTCTAAGCCTATTTTACCCTCGAACTTCAGCAGCTGATTGCGACAGATTCTGTGGACCATTTATCGTGCCATCCAGACCAGGTAGAAGATCTTACCCTCCTCTTTCTATTGGTATTCTTGTTTAGTTTCATGCACATTTTTTAGGGTTTTGGGGCTCCTAGGGTAAATATACAATTCTCTAGGACCAACGCACCCTTGGATGTCGAAAAGTGCATTGCAGAGAGGCTAGAAAGAGTCCTAGTTCCTCTGCAACATTCTGTCTTCCACTCAGGAGTGCGTTGGGCACAATTCGAAACTTGCATCTTATTTCTGCCCAAAATTTCTCCACTTTTTTGCATGGAATGGATCCTGATTCCTAACTAAGCCTATGTTGTGATTTCAGACTTTCATTGGATCAGAATTTCAATTACATGGTGAGAAAGAGAACATGAATAACAGGGTATGGTTGCCCTAAATTATCCTGGCACTATGAGAGCCCTCAGAGACTGTGGGTTGCTCAAGTACTTCAGATTGTCAGAGATGAGGCGACACATGGAACTATTGCAGTTCTTGATCCATTCATGGGACCTGACACTACAAGCATTTCACATTGGGGAAAAAGTGCTCCCAATATTGGTTGATGACATTTACTTTCATTTTAAGGAAAAGGTCAGATATCTTTCTTTCTGTTGTTCCAAGTGCACCAACACACTTATGGAAATCATACTTATCCGTAGGTTTGATTTCCATAAAACAAAGTTCATCATCGATAAATATGTTGAGATCAGAGAACTGAGGGACAATTTGTCCAAGGCCAACTTCTTTGTTTCATTCCTAGAGCAGGAGAACATTAAATTGAAGGTAAATCAACTAATTTTGAATAGGCATAAAGTTGATGCTAGAAAAGAGGATGTAAAGGGAAAATAAATAGTTGATATAGATGATTCAGATGAGTGTGAAGATAAGTTTAGAAGGAAGAGGCCAAGAAATAGAGGCCTAAAAAGGACACTTGAGCAACAAAGAGAGGCATTTCCACCAAAGACACAAATGACAGTGGATGAGCTTGTACTAGCAGACATTGAGCAAGACAGGGAGTATTTGCTTGAAAGGGTCAATGGTCATTTGTAAAAGCTCCTAAAGAAGGATAATAAGACTAATAAAATTTAGAGACACATGGCGATGTACTATTACAAAAGAAATCAGGTGTCTTGGGTAAAAATCAAGCAATTGGAGGCAAAACTCAAAGAAACCCTAATTGAGGAAAAGGAGAAGGGAAAGTTGGATTTTCTGGCTGATGGTTCCCTCATAGCATAAAAATTCATCTCAGTGCTTTATGGAGTAAGTCTGGAGAAATTTTGGGCAAATTTGGAGAAAATTTAGAAAATTTTTAAGAATTTTGGTTTTTTGCAGTTTTTGACATAGTCATTAGGTAAAAAACGCGGTGTGCCCCACACTCTGCTTTTGATGGGGGGCACTAAATAACAAAAGGTTGAATTTTTGGATTTCTAATGAGTTCTACATCACTTCTAGCCCCTGGGATCATACTTTTAGCAAGTTCTGGCAGGTGAAAACACCCAAAAACCACTCAAAAGCCACCTTTTTGCCTTCTTTTTGAACAAGTCGCTGCGTTTCTGGATTACCTATGGGAGAATGGATTTTAGAGGATCTACGAGTAGCAATTTTCAGTGCTTGAGGAATCTATCATGTAGCCAACATGAAGATATTTCTCTAGCATCTTTCAGATCAACATTTGGACCTTGGGAAAACCTCAAAAAGTCACTTCTACCAATTTCTCTGTGTTTTCTCCTGGCACACTACGTTTTTGCCTAATTTCGCTGTGTTTTTGCCTGAATGTGAGTTTTCTTAGTTGACTTAGTCCAGATTCGACCTCCACTTATGTAATTTGTCATTTTTATGTTGTGATGATGTAAAAATGTGTAATTAGGTCAGTTAGAGTAAACATGAGGTGGATACATGCTTGTAAATGTCATTTATGGTCAAAGGTATCAGTTTTTCTATCTTGGGGAGAGTTTTGTTAACCTCCCTAGTCTTTAGGTTTTAGGTGAGAGAATCATGTGATCAGTTCATCCACACTAGGATTCGACCCCTAAGAGAGGGGAAATGGTTTTTTGTCTATATTTATGCATTTCTTAGTCATTTTTAAGGTTGGACATCAGAGGGTGAGACAATTGTAGCTTGTACTTTAGATTTTATTCAGAAATTCAAGGGACCAGTTGCATCTATTATCTAGGAATTCATTTGTAGTGAGTTTTTTATGTTGTATTTTCTCTGTTATAGTATTTTATAAATGATATACATGTTCTTTTTCCATGCCTTTCTTTCTTCAATGACCGTCCTAAAAGTTTGATAAGAAAAATTCTTCATAAGGTCTATTTTTTTTTTAATATCATTTTATGTTTTCTTCCTTCTATTTTAATGAATTCATGACACATGCTCATTAATATCCTCCTTCATTTTCAAACCCTACACAACACCGAAAAAAACCTAAGCCCATCACCAAATCATTGCTACCTTGATCTTTTATAAATTTTCAACTGTAACCTTTTGATACATTTACCTAGATACTTGGTTTTCATCCCTGATCCAGTAGAAAAGTCATTAATATTTTAAAACCCTATATCTGACCTAACTAGCCTAAAAATCTACTCCTCATCTAGTCAAACCCTTTTCCTGTGATATCATAGAGAGAGGCATCTCTACTTTGGTAGGGCTAGCTACCAAACTGAAAGCTTGGTTTGAGGTTACCTCCATCGACATCCTTTCATCAGCCTTCGGACGTTGTGGAGGCTAACATTTTTGGTGCCATTTCCGAGGAGAAAAGTGACAAATATTCCCTAGGTGTACCATAAGTTTTCATTGAATTCTAGGCATGTGGGTGATAGGCTCTAGTTTTCGTGAAGGTTGATTCAAGTTGCAAAGAGCCAAAGTGCAGAAGAAAGAATACACTGGCTCTGAAAAGGCACATATGATCGAATCGTTATCCACATCCAACTTCTCTTATTGAAGATACAGAGAGACTCATAAGAAATAAAAGACCTCAGTATTCAAAGATTCAATTGAGTTCATATAATTAGGTAAGGTCTACATATTTTCCTACCAAATTATTTTCGCTTGAAGATATTCCTTGGATCTGAAATTTGACTTATCGTTGTTTAGATCCAAATCAAAAACATCCTTGTCTGAAATTGTATTTGATCCTTTAAGGTCGTCTAAAGTAACATCACTATCTGAAGTTGTATTTGATTCTCTAAATCTTGAAAATAGTATATCATCTGTAGAATCTAATTCAGAGTCAGATTTTGATAGGAAGTTTTGGAGTCAATTCGATAAGCTTCAAAAACTAGCAAACCATCTCCAATATACCTCTGAGAAAGCTTTAATACAATATCAGTAGGAGATCTTGTCTGCTGGTCCTCTTTTGGTTTCATCCATCCATACCACTGCTTCTAAATCATATACTCTCCCTCTTACACAAAAAACTTCAATATTAGCACTTGTTGTTGTACCTAAAAGTTTAACTCCTATAACCATGGCTAGATTTAGTCCATTGGTTCTGTCGGGTTAGGCTAGTGATTTACCGCAGAACTATGGACAAAGGCTTCCTCTCTTTGATGGAATGATCGATGTTAAAAAAAGGTAGCACTTTGATAAGATCAAAAATTTCATATATTTGGAAGAAGTAGACAACAATGATGCCAATATGAGAATCCTTGCTCAGAGTTTCTCACGAGAAGTAAAGAAATGGTTCAAAGCCTTGGCAGCTGGTTCAGTGCAGACTTCACAGTAGCTGACATATATTTTCCTTCCCAGGTGGGAGGAAAAGAAAAATCTGCTTTAGATATTGGCTGAGTATAATTCACTAAAGATACAGCCTAATGAGTTGATCCAAGACTATACCACCTGCTTCAATAAGGTATACAACTCCATTCCCGCCAATATCAAACCTCCACCTGATTTTTCCTTGTTACACTATCCATATGCCTTTGACCCAAACATGGAATATCAACTTAGAGAAAGGAATCCTATCACATTGGATAAGATGCAGAAAAATGCATTCAATGTTGAAGCTAACCATATGATCAAGAATTCAAAGAGTAAAGTGGAAAAGAGAGTCACAATAAAATAAGAGCCGTCAAGTTCATCTGAAGAAAATTTGGACAGTTTGATAAGAACCATAGAGAATATGGTTGATAGAATGTAAATTTCAAAAAGGCAGCAAGATAATCAAGTTTGTAATCCTAACTTCCTAAGCACTGGAAGATGATGATGATATTTTTGAAGAGAATATTCTCTTTTCAAAAGATCAGCGACCTATTTATCTTACAAAGGATGATGAGTATATCGAAGAAACTTATGTGCTAGATGACCATGAACTTGTTCTTGCAAATTATGATGGGTTGGTAGTCCAATCCGATGATTATAAAAGGGGGTGTACAAATTTTCTCAGCTCAGTGCAAATGATATACACTTTGAGAAACCGAGATGTTCCTATCACTCCTACTCAAAATAGGACAACTTAGCAAAAAGATACCCAGCCCAAACAAACTCCCCAAGCTAGTCAAAACAAGGAGAAGGAGCCTGCTGCCATAAATCAGAGCAAGAATAGTGAGGCATATACAAGTACATCGAAGAAGGATAAATAAGCGAAAAGGAAGGAATCTCCAACAAAAGAAGAGCCTAAAAAGCAGTATAACATCGTGAAAGAGGTAGAGAAACAATCTAACTTATTTAGCTTAGAGAGTGAAATTTATAAGTTAAAGGTGTCCATTCCTCTCACTGAACTTGTTAAGAATGATAAATATTAATATCAAATTTCCAAGATGTCGAAAGTAGACTACATGTTAGACATGGTCAATGTCAGTGATGACCATCCCGAACTTATTTTTGGTCCAGCTGTAGATGGAAACCTTGAAGATAATGAAGTGCCTCCCTTTTATCTTAGCTTGAGAGTCCATGATTATATTCTCTGTAATGCCATACTTCATTCCGTGGTCTCACATAATTTAATTCCACAGGGTATCATGGATAAGTTGGGGTTGGACGTAACCCGACCATATCATGACCTCTATTCCTTTGATTCTGGTAGAGTCCGTTGCCTTCGTCTTATCAAAGACTTAGTTGTTTCTTTGGATCAAATTCCCACCAAAAATGTGTTGATGGATGTTGTATTTGCTGACATACCTCCAAGGTATGGCATGCTGCTTTCACAGCCTTGGGGAGCCAAATTGAGAGGTACTCTATAGCTTGATTATTCAACAATTCTAGTATTTGGCCAGCTTAGGAAGCTATACCGAGAGGTGAAAAGGAATTACATGATCACTAGTAAGGATAAGACTAAGAATCACCCAATTCACTCTATACATACTAATTTAGAGTCATTTATATTATATAATGATAGTGGTACTGATGATTTAGATATTCAGCTTGTAGAAGGTGAAGAAATTTCAGAGTTAAAAAATAGTGTACAAGCAGTCTTGAAAGAAGAAAACGAAAATCAGAATTATGAATGCGTGCAACCAAGCATGTTAGAGAAAAATAAAGAAGAGTCACAATAGAGATAAGTTAAATCAGAGAAAGGTTTTTATCAGATTGAGACAACCGATTAGAAAGAAGAAAAATTTTAGCCCACAAAATTTCAGTTTCTCGATGATGAAGAAGGTCTTTGGACCACGGATTTCGCTGGTGCTTGGGGAAAATATGGAGTTGGCATCAAAATCTAGATCCATATCCCTATACATCAGTCAGCTAAAGTCCTAAGGAATGTAAGATTATTTTCTTATAAGCTAGCCTTTGATTTATCTAACAACGAAGTAGAATATGAGGCCTTGATCACCGGTCTCTGAATTTTGAAAAGGTTAGGCATGAAAAGAATCACAGTATATGGTGAATCCTAGTTGGTGATAAAGCAGGTTAAAGGGGAGTACCAAGCCAAACATCCTAGGATGAGAGCTTATCGTAATGATATTCTTGATGTTTTGAAAACTTTTCCAGAATATACATTGTTTTGTATTCCTAGAAGTCAAAATTTTATGGCTAATTCACTTGCCACAATGGGTAGCAATTTTAAGATTCCCATTCATTCTCCTAAGAAGTTTGAAATTCATGTGAAGAAACACCCAACTATCCTAGAAAATCTCAGATATTGGCAATTATTTTGGGATGACAGACATATAAATAACTTTATGCATATGGAAGAAGAGATTGCTAACTCACACATTGATGAAGTGTACAATGAAGATGATCACGTAACTGAGGCTGCTAAAGTTGATGTCCTCTAGTTGAAGGACAAAAAAATTCCATGAGGTTTAGTGCCTTTGGAAGAGTTTTTTTATCATGATGATGTGGCCAAAAAGACAACGATGGTCCCCATATAAATAGGTGTCAAAGATGTGAAAATTGGTATAACAGATAACCCCAAGATGGTCAAGCTATCAAGATCCTTGTCCCCTAAGTTGAAAGGTAAATATAAATCTGTCTTAAATAAATATTAAGTTGAATTATATTTTACATTTTTTTCTTTATAAGGAGCTAGACCATAGATGATCCAATGATGAATATTTAATAATTTTTGAATGTTAAAATATATATGTAAAAGGATTTATTTTGATAATATTTGGTTTTGAATATCAATTAGTTGATGATAGTTAAGTTGAACTGGTAATCTAATAATAGTTGATAATTTTTTAGTATAAATATTAAATAGATAAGAAAGTCAAGTTATATCTATAATATGAGATAACTATTATATTCTCAATGTGAATATTAATAGTTGCATAGGGATCAACTGTAATTGTTATTTTGATACCCCAATAGTAACTTTGTAATCATATGAACTAGAATGTAATTACAATTGTTACTAGAACTCAATTGTTAGTTAGGTTGTGTTATATTATGGTTTCCAAGTGCATAATCGAATCCCTTTAGTAGAAATTTCATCCTAAGTTTTATGATAAAAAAATATATAAATAACATGGATCGGTATTTTTTTTATCTTGAATGATTTTACACTTTATCTTTAATCCAACTTGATGGATTAACTAGCTTTATAACCTTGGCTCATCTTCTTTAAAACAAGCTTTCACTAGTGGGAAATAAAACTATATGTATATCTCTTATGTGAATCCTTTAAATTGGATGATCAATGTCCATCGAACAACAATTTAGGTCATATCTCACTTCTATTCATTCCTCCCATTCCTCAACAAAAACCATTATTTGAAGCTAAACTACAATGCCTCACTAAGAGCACTAACCCTATATTTCAATCTTATTTCCCGAGTATTGAACCTTTAGCACCTAGGAGCTATACTAGACAAGCCCCAAAACTTGGAACCATATCCTAGCACTATGCATTTTTTATGATCCTTGTGCCTTAAAAATGATAAGAAACCAATAATTGTGGTCACGTTCAAGGGGGAAACCTCCTTTTATAATAAATAAAATTTATAAAACAATATTTGATGCTTTTAATACTAGGTCTCATTAATTTGTACATAGGATACAAAGGTCACACTTATAAAAAATTGGGACCATGAGGGGTTCCAACCTACAAAATAATATAATGATAGAAATGTAATCAATCAATATTGAGGGCTTAAAAATGGTTTTTTGGGTTAACATTGGACTTATCATACCCATCCCCTTCTAGTAATTTTCGTACTCAACACTTGACTATCTATGGGTGTTTCTAGTGGAACAAATTATCTTCCCATGTTGCTTCTTCCATTGGTATGATGTTCCATTTGATGAGGTAATCAATCATTGCTCTATTTGTCAACTACTTAGTCTTTGTTTCCAAAATTGTTTAGGGTTTTAGTATTTTTTCCCTTATTCGTTAATCTTTGTTAAAATATTTTGGACTGGGATATTGTCACCAATTACCTTCTCTGAGAAGAAAGATGGAAGAATGGATGTACAAGTGAAGATGAGGAAAATCCAAATTTTAAGCCATACTTCCAATCCTCTACAACACCTTATAGGGGCCATAATACGTTGGAGCTAATTTATTGTCCTTATTTTTTTGTTTGAGGGACGTTTATTTATATGGTTGTAGTCTTGCAAATACTCAATCTCCCACGTCGAATTCTATTTCATTGCAATGTTGATATACTTGTTCTTTCATCATATTTTGTGCCATAAACAAGTTGTCTTTCAATAATTTAAGAAACTCTTGTTGGCATTTTTTGTGGTCCTCTACTACTTGAGCCTTTATATTCCATTTCAAGGGTGATGTGATGGAGGGAGGATGATATCCATAAAGTGACATAAATGGTTACATTTTTAAATAATTATGAAATGATTTGTTGTACCACTATTCTACCAAGTGAAACCATTTGACCCATTATGTATGTTTATCAAATGCAAAGAAACATAGATATCCTTCTAAACATTTATTCACAATCTTAGTTTTCCCATAATATTGAGGATAGTAAGATGAGTTGTGAGAAAATAGAGTACCCAAAGAAGAAAATAATTTAGTCCAAAAATTTCTAGTGAAAATTGTATCTTTTTCACTTACAATAATCTTTGGTGTTCCATTTAGTTTATGGACTATTTCCATGAATTCTTCTACCACAAAAAATTATTTAAAAGGAAGAGAAAGAGAGAAAAAGCGAGCATACATTTCCATTCAATATACCACTACCATAATGCCACTCTTTTCTTTAGTTTTGGGTAAACTTGTAATAAAATCCATTTGAAACTTCTTCCCAACGTTGGATTGATATGACTAATGCCTGAAGGAGACCTAGGGTCTTAATAGTATCTCCTTATTTTGTTGGCCCACACTTTCTACCATACACCTTTTCACATCTGTTTTAATACTTTCCTAAAAAAAACATTCTTCATCCTATGGAATGTGTTCAAGAACTTTGAATGTAATCATATAGGAGAAGTGTGTAATTCCAAAGGGACTTTATATTTGAGTTAATAATTATTGCACAAGTATACGTGATCTTGATACCATAACAAATCATCGTTCCATGTAAATTTTTCTACTGCATTAGGGTCCTCCTATAGCTATTGAATGATCTTTCATTCTTCTCATATTTTTTCCATTATATCCTTTCTTCTTCCACCCTATCAAATTATCGAATGGAAATAACATATAGTAAACCATTTGCATTTTCCTCTTTCCTTGAGAGTGCATCTGTCACAACATTTTTTTTTCCCTTTTTGTAGATAATTTCAAAGTCATAACCTCACATATTTTTTATCCATTTTTGTTTCTCTTCTGAATATTTTATTTTATCCAAGGAGTACATTAAAATATTATGGAATTTCCTTAAACAATTTATGGTCCCTCCACTTGCAATCATCACTTGAAATTCCAGTGTTGGATATACAAAGGAATTACATTTTTTTTCTAGTTTTTAATTGATGAAGTTTTGGGTACTACATAATAAATAAATATTGTTAATTTTTTATTTGAAATATATCCTTCTATATTGAGTGTTTGTGAAGTATTGATGTCAGCCAATGCATGGCAAGAGATTATTGGAGTAGTCTCTTCTAGCTCAGGAACTTCTGAAGTTTCCACTTCTTGATCTTCTTCATCTTCACGGTCTATCTAGTATAATTTATTATTACTACATTTATGCCCTTTACTATACTTGATGTCACAATTGAGACATATTACCCTTTCTCTTATTTCATCCATTTGATGACGAGTCAACATTGTCGGTTTGCGAAAGGGAGCATGATTTTTCCTATAGTTATTAGCGACCAATTCTCTAGTGGCCATATTTTTACTTTCAAATTTCCTTGCCAGGCTGAAAGCATCCTCTACAAATTTAGGTTCAAAGAAACACACCGCATGTCATATTTTTCCCTTTAAATTTCCAAAAAATAGGTCTAATAAATTATCCTTTCAAATATTATTTACTCTATTAACTTTTGGAATTACTGAATGTTGGTTGGTAGAATTGCTCTACTTGTTAGCCCCTATCCTACTCTGAACTCACTACCTAAGCCTCTGTTTTAACCTTGGAACCCATTTATTCCTGCACTTGTACTCATTCTTGCACTCTCTTTATGTTTTTCATATTAAAGGTTATACATAGACTTAATTATTAGTTTAATATATTTTATATCTTAAATTTCCTTTGCAACTAATATATTTTCTTTCCTAAGGTAATTTGATGAGACAATGTATTAATCTATGTGGTAGATGGATTGGTGGAGGAATGATTCTTGTACCAGCTGGTGGTTCTTGCACTTCCGAGGCAACTGTCAAACGATAAGTTAGAGTTTCCATATGTGGTCAAGACATCTCAACAACCAAGCCGATCTCTCACCAAGAGGATCGTTCATTATTTTATCAACTCGGAGTGTACAGAAAGAGGCAGATATGAAGACCAGGACCTCAGCCATGTATCTTAGTTTATAATTTTGATAACAACCCAAAGACTTAATTTGAACTATTGTTGTATTTTTTGTTACATCTGTAGGCCAGGAATATTTATTTAATGTATTTTTATGATAGAGGATAGCTAGTGATACTGTAGCAATTTTGTTTGTGAATTGTAATCATTTTGGGTATCACCTTTTTCTGGGCTGGATTGGGGATCCATCATGTACATTTTCTCTTTTGAAACTTAATACAAAGGATTGCGCCATTTATGCAATTTCGTGTTTCAATTTCGTTATGATGTTTCATTGAGTGATTGAGGTTCCAGATTTCGTATCAGGGAAACGAGCTGGTTGGCTAGGGTCTAGCCAACCCAGCTTATTCTCCTGTTATTGTCAGGTGTGTTTAACTTAGTTTTTTTTGTAAACTGTGAAGCAAATCATATTTAATTATTTCATAAGAAACATGCCTTAATCCTTTTGCAAATCGCGTGTCTTGGATCTCGCTTTATGCCTTATTTCTAAAATTTCTTTTTATTTCTTTCCTTTTTCAAGATCTTCATTTATTCTCTACAAATAGTGTTTATTTCCAAGCAGAAGCATTCTTAATATTTGAAGTTTAGTTAAGAATCATTTTTCATTGATAAAATTAGAATGAACACTATCACAATATGAATATTTGTGCTTCACTTATTATTTCCATGGAAAGAACTGAACTTAATGTTAAAATCCTTAAATGAACTTTTGATTTAAAACATTTTAAAGTTCATATATAATTCATATGATAAATATTCATCTGAGGGAGAAGCATGTTGAAACATGGATCAAATAATTTCCTGATTTGCATGAAAGAAGCCTCCTATTTTATGAAGGTTTACTTTGAATTTTAAAAGAATTTCTTATTTATGAATATGAGATTGGTTGAAGAATATTTTTTCTTATGCATGTTTACTTTTGAATTTTTTTCACTTTGGAATCTATTTCTTTAGTTAACACGCTTTTTATCTTCTGCAAATGATCTGGAAACCAAGTAAAGGAACAATTGTTTTCTGGTACAAGAACCTCTATTTTGGTACAGGAACTGATATCCTGGTACACAGGTCTAGAGCTCTTGTTTGAAGGTTAAAATATTTAGTGTAGGTACATAACCCATTTCCGGTGCATAAACTTCATTCCAATGCAGGAACAAGGTTCCATTACAACAACATTGTTGCAGTGCGAGAACAACAGTTTAGTGTAGGAAGAAATATCTTTGAAGAAGATAGATATCCTAAATAACCTAATTATTGTTCTATCTCATAACTACAATGAAGATAATATTAAATGTTTACTTCATTGATAAAGATTGTTCACAATGAATTGAGAGTTCATTTTTATTAAATTTCTACAAAGTACTTTCTTTTATATTCCAACACCAAAATTTCTTTGGTATTAGTTGTCATCCAGTCATGTTCTCCGATTCTATAAATTGTAATTAAGGAAGTAGGAATAGAACTAGGAAAGGTTCATATCATTCTTGGCATTACTTGTACTATGCTTCTAAGCTTACGAAGCCCCCAGGTTGACAATTAAGTGTTGAAGGAGTCCGTTGAATTCTACTTCCTACACCCAACATTTTGGAGTCGTTGTTGGGGAGGCATTTTAAGATTGGTAAGATATTTCCATTTTTTCTATAGTAGGGGTAAGTCTTCTATTATTTTTTTTGCAGTGTGCTTCTATTGTTGAAGGACTTTATAAGTGTTGATTTATTATTTTAATTGCAGCATTTGATTGAGATTTTTCATGTTTTTTCATTATTTTTTAGATGAATTCCTAAAAGGGGCAGGGGTCCGAAGCCCAATTGGGGCCGAGGAAACACTGATCAAACTAAAACCTTTTCTCATATTGGAATTTCTCTTGTAGGAAGAATGTCCAAACAAACACATACCCATCATGCAGGAACTGTCCACTTGGAATCTAGAGACAATAGTTCGGGTGTGATAAAACCAATGAAGGGGAAGAAGGAGACTATTGGACTCCAAAGCGATTTAACCCATAGTCGACCTTCTCAGCCTATTGAGAGTGGTTCACTTGGATGTGCAAAATTGGTAGAACACGAAGACAATGTTGAGGGAAGTGTGGAAAATCAGGTAAATGAGGAACAATCCACCTTCAGATTTCCGATCATGGATCCAAGTATAGTTGTGAAAATGAAGAAGATTCCTCCATAAACACTTCCTCATTTTCAGGGTAAGGTACACGAGGACCCAATGTATTTATTATTTGAGTTTGACATATTATGTAGAAGTTATGATTACTCCACATATACTTAGACATTAAAGTTATTTCCTGCAACTCTCAAGGATTGAACATTACACTGGTTCATCAGATTAATAGGAAATACTATAGCTTCCTGGAAGAAAATGAAGAGAGTATTTTTGTTGAAATATCAGGAATATTGTAAAACTAGAGAAATTCAGGATGAAATCTTCACCATTGTGTAAGGTGATGATGAGATCATGGAATATTATCTGGAAATATTTGTGTATATCCTCCAAAGGTCAAAACACAAATTTGATCTAAGTACTATTAGAACATTATTCTTACATGGGCTTACTGATGATGATAGAAATTTTGATATTTTTTAGGACAAGGGGATATTGATCAAAAACCTTTTGATCAAATTTGTGACCTGTGTAGGAAATTCTCACTGAATCAATCTATATTTGGTAAAGGAATCTGCAGTAAAAATAATAATCTTGTATCTACAGATACTATGGTTATTGGTTTGGAGAATAAAATGGACAATATGAAAATTGAAGTAATGAATACTGTTAGCAAGCGAATACACTCTTTGAAATTTCAGTAAAAACTTGTAAAAGAACAAGAGTCATTGTCTATTTTTTGTCCAAAATGTAGGAAAAAACATCTTTTAAGAGAATGTCCTAATGAGGTTAAAGGAACTAATAAATGTGTAATTTGTGCAGAGAACCATGCCACAGAAAAATTCCCCTCCATACCTAGATTTAAAGCAGTATTTAAAGGAGGTAATTCTGAACCTGAGTCGTTGAATGCTATGGGAGCATGGAGAAATTGGCCTCAAGCAGGTGTAGGTATAGTTCCTGAACCTCAACCATATTTATTTGGTTATAATACACATACATATTCCTATCATAACACTAATCACTCTCACCGTTGGCAGCATGGGAACCATTTTAAGTATGAATAACCCTCCCAATATTGGCAACAAGGATGGAGAGGGACAAACCATTCACATCATTCCTATCCTACACCTATGCAATCATATCCTACTACATATGCACCTTACCCAATGTTGCAACCATCATTGCCGCAGCTAAGTCATCCTATGCCACCATTTCCTTTACCTCCACCTTTTTGACCATCTCAATTGTCTTCTCAATGCATACCAAACCCTAATAATAAATTGGTACAAATGATTCATTCCATTAAACCACTTCTTCCACCTAGTTATCATTCCATGAAGGTTGGGGTCAATGACCTCCAATTGAGATCGGGGAAGGTAGTAACATCAGAAAAACAATAGCATCCCATGGTGATTATTGTAGAGAAAAGTGAGGAGGAAACTCCTAACCATTCTAGAATAGATGTCACCATTTAGCCCATCCCCGTACCTTTTGAGCCTTTACCATCTTCTTCAAACCAGCCTCCCTAGCGAGAGAGGCTAGTTATGGAGAAGAATGACCCTGCTCTCGAGTCGAGTCTGGCTTTTGATCTTAGGAATATTTTTATAAAGGTATCTTTTCTCCAAGTTATCAAAGAGATTCACATCTATACAAAAATAATTAGGGAAATCTATCTCAAGAAGTGAGTAAGGAAAAGAGTAGAACCTACAATCATACAATTTGTTGGAAGAGCAGCAGAGTTAATGACAGGGTGTGTACAAATGGAAAAATATACTGACGCTGGAAACCCAGCTGTCTCTGTTCAGATATGTGATGTCCTTATCTCCAATGTGATTATATACCTAGGGGCGGAAATTAATGTTATTACCAAGAAAACCATGGATCAACTTGGGTTGGTCCATATTCGTCCTACTCCTACTATGCTTGAATCGGCAGGTAGATATAAAATCAAGCCGGAGGGCGTATTGGACGATGTGGTTGTTTCGATAGATTCTTAGGAATATCCCACAGACTTCATTGTGCTTCAGCCAAATAATCCTGTGGGAGGAAATCCCTTGATCTTGGTACAACCTTGGCTTGCTGCGACTTATGCTTATATTGAATGCTTCTCTGGTGACACGTACATTTACCATGGATATTCTAGGAATAAAGTCACCTTATATCCACCTGCATGATCTGTCCAGGAGCTTCGATATATCTTATGGATATATTGCAGTAGTCATGAGTGACTCAATCATTTTCTCCGATACATCATCATATTGAGTCAACTGAGGAGGGTGATATATGAGACTTCCTGAATAATATAGATACCATGCCAAAATTTGAATCACTGTGTCAAATATTTAGTCTGAATTTTGAGGAAATTCATGATTCCCAACCTTCCTTACCATAGTCTCTAGCAGGACCTATTTGTACTCTCGAACCTGAAACCACTCTTGTTGAAATTATTCCAGGAAAATATTTACATATTATCTCAGAACTTGATGCATCCCAACAAGAGAAGCTTGTGATCTTGTTTCAAAACTACCTTGATTCCTTTGCATGGGGATACAAGGAAATTAAAGGCATCCCTCCTAAAACTTGTACTCATAATATTTATATTCAGGAGGGATCCCAACCTATCCGACAACCCCAAAGGCGTATGAACCTAGCTCTAAGAGAATTTGTGAAGGACTAATTAAAAAAACTCTTAGATTTTTACTTTATTTATCCCATATCCGATAGCGAGTGGGTCTCTCCATTGGTATTAGTCCCGTAGAAAGATGGAATATGGTACATTTGTATCGACTACAGAGAATTGAATAAAGCCACTCTCAAGGATTACTTTCCTCTTCCTTTCATCGATCAGGTGCTTGATACCCTTGTCGGTAAAAATTAATTTTCCTTTTTAGATGGCCTTAGCAGTTATAGCCAAATACAGATCACATGTGAGGATCAAGCTAAGACTACCTTTACATCCCCATTGGGGACATTTTTATACCTAGTTCTTCCATTTGGGCTATGTAATTCCCCAACTACCTTTCAAAGGGCAGTTTTGGCTATTTTTTCTTACCTTGAGTGTGTAGAGATCTATACGGATGAATTTTCAGTATTTTGTGATTCATTTCAGGAAGCCCTCAAAAATATGGAAAACATGCTTCTTCGTTTCCAAGAAGCTCACCTTGCTTTGAGTGACAAAAACTGTAGATTAATTTGCAACGCATGAGTAGTTCTTTGCCACCTCATTTCTGACAAAGATATCCAGGTTGACCCAACCAACATAGAGGTTATTTTTTTGTCTTCCTACACCCAAAACACAAAGGTAAGTGATAGGATTCCTAGGACATGCGGGCTACTATAGGAGATTCATTGAGAAAATTTCTAGGATAGCTACTCCCCTCTTTTAATTATTAGCTAAGGATAGTGAGTTTTCTTGGTCTACAACCCGCCAACAATATTTATTAAAGGAAAAATTAGTACAAGCACCAGTTTTGAGAGGGCCTAACTAGTCCCTTTCCTTCTATATTTCCTATGAAGCCTTAGATAATGCTATTGGCACAACTCTAGGACAAGAAGAGAACAAACAGTCCTATGTTATTTACATCATCAGTAAAAACTTGTCACCTGCCTAATTAAATTATACAATGACTGAGAAAGAGGCTTTAGCTGTGATTTTTTCTATTAATAAATTTAGACACTACATTATAGGATATGAAGTCTTTGTGAATACTGATCATTATGCAATAAAATACTTGATGAATAAACCATTGACTAGCGGTAGAGTGACTAGGTGGTTATGTTACAGGAATTTAACATTACTATTTTTGATAGAGCAGGAAAAACTAATATTCTAGCTGATTATATTTCTAGATTAAATAATCTTGGTGAAATAATTCCTATTGGTAATTATTTCCCCGACTAACATATTTTCACTGTGTCAAAAAAATCCTCGTCGTTTGCTGACATAGCCAATTATTTAGTCACTGGAAAGACACCACCTCACATACCCACTTGTGATAAGCGGAATATCATACAAAAAAGCGTTGCATATTCTTGGATCCAAGGAGACATCTTTTACATTGAACCAGATCTTATTATTCAGAGATGTGTAAGAGAGGAAGAAGTGTTTGAAATCTTGAAATGTTCTCATGATGAACCTTACGGAGGCCATTTCTTTGATAAGAGGGTTGCATAAAATATTCTATGAGCTGGCTATTTTTGGTCTTCCTTCTTTAAGGATGCCAAACAGTATGTCAAGCGATGTGATAGCTGTCAGCGAATGGGCCAGCCAGGTCAAGCCAATGAAATTCCTTTATGTCGTCAGATTATGATCTAGCCCTTTGAAAAATGGGTTATTGATTTTGTGGGACCTAAAAATCTGACATGTTTAAATAAAAAGCATACCTTGGTTTGCACAGATTTTGTTACAAAATGGGTAGAAGCTAAAGCTATTTCTTTTGCTACTGAAAAAGTTGTTTTTGATTTTTTATTTATTGAGATCTTTGCTAGATTTGGTGTGCCTAGAGAGATTTTTTCTGAAAATGGACCACATTTTATCTCTAATATGGTACAAGGTGTGATGGATCAATACAAAATTCGGCAAAATAAATCTACACCATATCACCCGCAAGTGAATGGCTAGGTGGAATCTAGAAACAAGGTGTCGAGTCCATCCTCAACAAAAAAATTAACATGCATAGGAAGGATTGGGCCAACAGATATTCGAAAGCCTTATGGGCATATCGAACCCCTTGGTGGAACAACATGGGACACACACCATATGAGCTGGTGTATGGGAAACAATTCCTTTTTTCAATAGAGTTCTAGATCAAAACCTTCAGAATTACAGTTCAATTGGGGTTAGACCTCTCAAAAGCACAACAGTAGTGTCTAGTACAATTAAATGTGTTAGATGATTTTACAAGGGATGTTTTTTAGCAGAATGTGTTAGTTCAACAATAGCGCAAGAAGTGGAGTGACAAGTCTATCAAGCAGAAGAAATTCAAACCAAGTGATTGGGTACTCCTTTATGATTCCAAATTTAAACATTTTAAAGGTAAATTCCACACATGCTGGATGGGACTTTATGAAGTGGTTAAAATTTTGGAGAATGGAGTGGTAGAAATCAAAACCATTGATGGGTGATATTCAATATTCCTTGTGAATGGGCATAGAATTAAAGTATATTTTCAGCCCCTCACAAAGGAAGATTTCATGTAGCAAGTACATTAGCAAGCAGAAGTAAATATGGTAGGTGGTTGTGCCAACCTACTCCAAATTTGATTCTTTCTTTTCCAAAAAAAAAGAGATATAAAAAAAATGATGACAAAAAAAAAAAAAATCTTGTGATTGTGAAAATCAGTTACTGACATAATCATAGAAGTATCAGCCTAAAAACCAGCATGCTAGCAGGAGGATCAAATTTTTAATAAAATGGGAATTTTGCTTGATCTTTATATGTGCTAACTGTCACCAAGGAGAAGCAGGTTTTAAGTGTAGGAATTGTGCCCTTATCCAAATTTGGGACAACTATCACGGAAATTTTTATACAAGCAATGCTCAATTCCTGTTGCATCCTTTTTTTTTGACTCAGCACTATTGAGGAAAATTTTTTAGGTGAAATTTTTCCGTTATTATATTCCCTTTTTTCGTAAATTCGCCATCTATTTTCCTTATTTTTTTCCTATGATTTACCACCCCTTTCTTCAAATGGAAATTTTCCCTATCTGATTTCTTTTTTCCCTATTTTCCCCTGAAGTTTTTCCCCTAATACCTTTTTCAATATATCCCTCTTGGAAGTCTCACTCTTGAATTCCATGTTGTACTCTCCTTCGCACTATGAAAAATTACCCTTTTCCCGCTTCTTTTCTCCCTCATGGACCATATTGTAGAATCTAATGTGATCTCATGAATCATATTGAAAGGAATATATTAATACAAAGAATTGGAAAATAAGACCTCCTTTGGAAATTCAACAAATATTTCAAGATCCAGCCTATATATTGCATTTTATTAGAAAAAAAAATTCATATATGCCACAATGTCCCTGGTGCAAGAATGTGTGTTCAGTGCAGGAATATCCAGTGCAGTAAAACACACTATTGAGTTCTCCCGAGTGGAGAAACACATGCTCTAGTGCAGGAATAGTGGTGGTATTTAGTGAAAAAATGTATATTGTGTTGCAGGAATGTCCGGTGCAGGAATGCATAGTTGGAATAAATAAATTTTACTCTTATTTGTTACAAATGTTTTTTAGGTATAGATGACTGCACCACTTAAGATTATGGCATTCGATGATTTTCTTTCTCTATTGTGATTATACCTTGTTTTCATCATTACTAAAGTAGGAAATAATTTTTGAGTACAAGGGAATTTAGTTATGAAATATTATCTTTTATAAGTATTATGTGTACCTTATATGAAATCGTGATTTGATTGGGGATTGTGTGCGAAATTTGCCTATAATCCAGAGTTTACCTAAAAAATACGTGTCACCAATTAATGTTCATCTGATCATACATGATACCTCACATTTATTTTGTAATGAATTACCACCATGACTTCCACCCTCTACCAATGATCATTACTACATGTACGTCAGACAGGTCGTATCGCATCCTTCCCAAGGCTACGATTTTATGATGGAGTGTAACCGTTGGTGGGTGGTCGATATATCAGTAATTAGTTAGCTTAGATAAATTGTAAAAATCCTTTGGACATAACTCATAAATTCTCTTTTGTGTGATTCTTCTGAGTTTTGGAAAGTAAATCAAGTGAATTCGAATGAGGGATCAAACTTGTTTGAATCGAACCATGGTCTGTCAAAGAAGTGGAACATATAGCAGAGTATAGGAATAGTCTTCCTCTATTGCATGAATCAATATTTCTCTCGTTCCTTCTCATTTTCAATGGGTTTGACTTGATCGTAACATTAGAATTCGCTCAGACCTTCGATGGCAGAAGAGCTAAGGTGGGGTCGTTGGATTTTTTAGTAACAAAGAAGTCCATTTCATAGGCTACCGAACTGGTGGCCACATGTGAGAAGTCGCTCAAGAAAGAGAAGCTCGAGAAGAAGTCTTGGAACAGGTTCATGGTTGATAGGAAGCATAAGGTCGATTGGAATAAGGGGTTGCAACACAATGCTAGTATTCGTTGATATTCTTATACCACATCTGACTGTTATTACACTTTGAATCAGGAAATCTCATTAACTTTCCTTACTTCATGTTAAGAAGTTTAAAAAAATGTCAGAAGGCATTAAAAAAAGTAAGGAAAGCCAAGTTTCATTTAAATTATATCATTACAAGTTGATTTCAATTTTGGTTAGAAAGGAGTTGGAAGAAAGGGACATGACCTGGGAAGGGTTCTTACAAGAATTCCAAGGAAGGAGCACAGTTTAGTCTTCCGAGAATAAGGGTACATGCATAAAAGAGAAGTCTGAAACCCTAACCCTGTAAACTAGTAAAAAAAAAGGAAAGAAACCTTGTATAAAAATACGAAGCCCCCGGGTTGACAATTAAGTGTTGAAGGAGTTCGTTGAATTCTAATTCCTACACCCAACACTGAATGTGCTATGTAACTGAATATTTTTTTGAAAATTTACCAATTGATTAAACAACGTGTTTCTCTTAATATCCTCACAATGTGTTGTTAATTACTCTGTAAAAATGGACTAATATATAACATAACCATTTTCTCTTTCACAAAACCATTGATACCATACATATTGGTCTTTTTCTAAAAACATAGATGAAATGTTTACCTTTTATAAGGATGCCACTTGGTGTAGATCAATGTAATCCTTCATCCAAAATATCCATGTTAAAATATCATTACCATCAAATTTCCTCATATCAATATTTTTGATGTAGTTGTTCCTTGGTGTTAACTTGAAGCTCTAAGGATGTGAATCTTGGATTGAAAATTCATGATTATGGTTCTGCGATTCAAATTTTTTTCTCTCCAAATGTGATAACATACTCCCCATATGAGATTAATTCTCAAAAACATGCTTCTCCTTATGTTCATGATTTCCTTGGATCTCCACATCCCTTTTAGGAAGCCTCTCCAATATAATATTTTCCATGGAAATCATGGATTTTAATATTTCTTCCTTACTTTGATTCATCATGTTTTCCATTTCTCTTTTAATATTTTCTTGAGAACCTAATAAATCCACCTTTTACAACATACTACCATCGATTTCATTAACTATTTTCTCTAATTGAGAAAACCTAAATTGTAAGTCTTCACTTTCTTCATGAGTCAAGGATGAGTCTTTAGTAGATTTAATTGGCGCAATAAATTTCTTTGGAGTCATGATGGAAAATAATAATAGAACTCCTCTTTCTTATAAATTTTGGTCACCAACTAAATGGATTTTCTAATAAATAGTTAGGCCACTAGTAAGTTGTGTACATTAATTTGGAGAATATCAGAATGGTTGAAGTTTTATTGATATATCTCTAAGATTTTATCCTTTCTAGTTTTGTTTTTTTTTTGTAATACTATGATATGAATTTTCTATAATTCTATAGGTGGGAGCTGAATTTGATGATTCAAGAGAAATTTATGGTAACTTTCACAAAACATGTTTATTTTTGGCCTATTACCATGAAAAGATTTGTATAGCATGCCATGTGTCCAATTATTGAAGTATAATTCTAAATTTTTTACGTAAGGTACTTCTATATGTCCCTAGAAGTACATTAATATTTCACATTCTGAAATCTCCCTCACAATAATATATAGAAAAATCACCAAACTTGCCTATTTAAAATTTATTATAGGATCGTTCACAAACAGTAACTACCATAGAGTATAACTCAAAAAGTATAAAAAACCAAAATTTGAAAATAGAACCTAAAGTTCCCTGGTATTTCTTCTTAATATGGTCCAAGTTTCACTATCTAAAACATTAAAAAAAAAAAAAAATTGTTTTAAAAATGCCAAACTAACTTTTTGTAAACAGATTTCATGAGCATATAAGAACCTATACCTCCTTAGAGCATATCTATAAAATTTTAACGAACCAAGATTTAATATTTGGACCAGATGTTCACCAAGATTTTTCCTCAACATGGTCCAACTTTCATGGTCTGAACTTCGTAGAAAAAATAATTTAGAAACCCTAAATTCCTTGGAACATATCTCCAAAATTATAGCAAACCCAGATCTAAGATTTTTACTAGATATTTCCTTAGATGTATACTTAATATTCTCTATTATCACTAAAAATACCTCCTCGTTATCTCAAAGGAGATTATTGTGCATTTAGTTGAAGTTGACATCTTTTTATAGCCTATTTATGATTGTAACACACCCTTAGTACTTACCAAAGTGCGTTATAATGTAGCCCATTCTTCATCAGCCTTGCATCACCATAATATCATCTAGTCATAATAAAATTTCTTAAGTTAACTCGTTGTGACACTCTTGTTCACATAAGGAAACTCTTACGCAGTGAAATCTTATCGCCTCCACCTCATCTATAGCTTTTTCCTATTCAAATAAAACTCTACTAAGCGGTTTAAAGAAAATGATAAGAGCAAACATCTCCCGCTCCAAATATTTTTCACAATTTTCCATAGAGAGAAATAGAAAGTATTTTTAGCCTCCATTTAACTATAAATTGATATCTTGGCCATTGAGAAAGGGATTGAAATTTAGATCATTTTTACGCTATCGAGATCATAATTAAGAGAGAGTGTATTGGAGATAGGATCTAGAGGAAGTCATGATGAAACTTCAACACTTGGTTGTAAACTTCCCTCTCATATATATATATATATATATATATATATATATATATATATATATATATATATATATATATATCGATTTTTCTTCCTTCCAAAATATTGTTCAATGACCTTTCTAATGTTTTTAACTAATTATTGTTTCAAATCTTGGCTTATAATGGTTTATTCAATGATTCTTTTTTTTTATTATCTATTATGAATTTGATTGATGATATTATTATGTTGTGAAAGTTTTGGTTTGTTTTCCTTTATGTGTAGGATAATCCTTTGGAGCTATCTAGGAGGAATTCCCAGCTGCACTGATAACTCCAACTCATCTGCACAGAAAGATAAGTAGGTTATTACCTAGCATTACTTTGCCAATATTTTTATATTTATTACATTGTTGAATGTGTTATGTCTTATAATAGTCAATCCCTTATCATTGTCTATCTCGTGTTTCCAGGAAAACCTAAGAGGGTAATTTTTTATTCATTTGAGCATTATTTCCTACAAAATTCTCCAAGTTTCATCGTCTGGGACATCCCATTAAAAAAATTTATGATGAAAATTTCAAAGTGATTTGTTTAAAGCAGCAAAACCCTAAGATCATCAACTTTGATATCAAATGTTATGATCCTTGTGCCTTGAAAATGATAAGAAACCAATAATTAGAGTCCTCTAAGAGGGGAAAACCTCCTTTTAATATGAAATTAATGTACAAGACAATATTTGATGACCCTAACATTAGGTCTCCTTAGTCTATATATAGGAGACAAAGGGTACACTTTTAATAAAATTAGACTATGAGGTGTTCTAGCATACATAACAACATAACAATATAAATGTAATTGCTCAATGTATAGGGATTAATAAGGGGTTTTTGGGTTAACATGGGGCTTAAAAACAAGTCAACATATCAAATATTTCCTCCAGCTGTCATTACAACATACCAGCGGTATGCCCATATTGACACATTATGATATTGATAGATATGCACAATGGAAAATATTTTTAATATATTTATATCGAAATATTGGTGAATTTAAACCATGGTGTATCAACATCCCAATGAATTGGAGCCACAATGTACTTACATATCGGTTATGTGGAAGATATACTAACTATGATCTTTGGAAAATTGCTGATATAGCGATATGAGAATGCAACAATGGAAGTGGACCCTTGTAGGGTGTCATGTGGCATAAGAATAACAATGTATTAGCCCTAGTGGGTCGTACAGATTTTGATGTTGCCCTGAAAGGGGTAAAAAATTTAAATGGGCATAATTTTGTGCTCAGAGCTAAGAATTAAGTGAAGTTTATATTAATGGAAAAATCTCAATGAAAAGAAGATGGTGAGAATGTAATATTGAATTTTAAAAATAACAGAAACAAAGGAACATTGAATACCCATTTGCAGAATGGACCATAAGAATCGACCTTTTTACATCCTATATCATTAATTCAGGTTAAGGGGTTGGGTATGATTAGTAAGATAGAGGTTAATTTGTTGGCTAATATCAAGTTAGGATTATGAGACCTTTTTTGCCTTGCAGGTTATACCCTTATTTCAACACTACATGATATCGTTCAGGGTAGTAGGATCAATAATAACATAAGGCTATAACCACATATAAACCAATAGTGAAACAATTGATTAATTAACCTTAATGGCACCCTCACATTCAAATGTCTACCCTATGGTGGCTATTCTAACTATAGCTTTAGGACCTAAGATGATATCTTGTTATGTTCACTAACCAAAAGGGAATTTCCATCCTTAAGGGTGACCCCTTTAGCACTTAGGTCAAGTGCATACATATGTTAGTAAGATGAGGAGAACCTTAAATTTGGGATAATGTATGGTATTCAAAACCCTATTGTGGAGTTTCTAAAGGTGTGATACTCTTCAAAAAAATTGAACAAAATTTCAACCATATAGATATCCCATTACCTAGAAGCAATATATATCAATTGATTATTTAAATTATTACTGGTATATACATGTTGATTAAACAAGTATTTTCACATCACATATCCATACTCAATTGATTATTACATGAGTATAGTTACCATTGTGTTCATCCTTGTCATCCGTGATAGTTACAAAAATAAAATACAAAAAATCAAATATGTGTTTGTGGTTAGATGTGAGGGAATCGCAATACATTTTGTTTTCTAAACTTAAAAATAATTTTCTTCAAAGTGTATATGGAGTCATGCAATCTTGTATATGAAAGTCCTTCCTTTGTACTGCATGTGTGTTTTTTACTACAATTTTTTATATATAAAAAATTCCCATAATTTGTGTGGAAAAAAATGAATCATTAAAATTGAGATGTAAATATGAAATTTAAAACCTCTTGAATGGATAAGAGTCAAAGGAAAAATAACTTGACATTTGAATGGACTCAAGGTGATCTTTATTGGAAACTATTAGTTGAAAAAAAAAACATAAAAATGAATAGGTTGATTATAATTAACATGTTGTACTTTTAGTATAAATTTGCATTACATTTATTTTTATATTATTTTGAGTTATATAATTTTATATGATAATAATGAAGTTGAATCAATAATATTAATTACAAATATATTATTAATATTATTAAATCTATTAATATTTAAATTTATTATTTTTAATTTAAATATTATAATTCATATAATAACAATTTAAAAACATTTACTCAAAAATATTAAAAAGCAATTTATAATAAATTACAAATAAAATTTATTTTATATATATTAAAATATTAATTATAAATACATTACAAAAACATGTCATAATACAATAACACATTTGTATGTTTACGAATGTGTTGATAGAAATTTGAGAAACCGCAACTTACAAGAAGGTAGTCCAAGAATAAGGCACAATACAATAATATGAGTTTGTAAATCAATCAATTCATTTAATATTTTTTAATATATTAGAAAATTTATATGAAAATGAAATCATTTTAATTTATAATATTAATTTATAAATATGTTATAAATTAAATAAGTTATAATTATTTATATGTAAATTATATATATATATATATATATATATATATATATATTATTTATCATTATTATTTTCTTTATAATTATTGCAACCACTACTAGAACATCTTATCTTCTTCATACTAGAAACATTTTCATTATCTGATCTTTTTTCTCTTCTTTAACTATTGTCATCAGTATTCCTTCAACTAATGTTCCATTGGTGTGCATTTTTCCAAATGTTGATTTGAAACTATATAGAAAACATAAAATAAAATGTGGAGGTAGGTGAACTTTCAAACAAAAGGCTTACATTGTACTATTTCCATTTTGTAGTCTGATTGGATACTAGAAGCAAAGATAGAATGAAAACACTATAAAAAATTATAAAAAGACCCAAATACATTTAAAGAAAAAAAAAACCTTTTGAAATTACGCATTTCTCCTCTCGAAAAGACATTTAAAATGTTTGAAAACTTACCATGATATGAACACACCTTTTTCAAAAAAAAAATTTAAAACTAATTTTCAAATCTTCATGATTGCATTCTTGTGATAGAATGATTATATGCCACTGAATTCGAAATATGGTATATTTTTTCCTCAATGTCGCAAATTTCAAAATGTAGTGACATAATACATTCAATTTTAATATGGAAATAAAAATAAGGGCTGGTTCGATATTACAGATTTACTAAAACCTTATTTTTACCCAACTTCCAAGACCATATAGAAGCATTGATCTGTGCACACTGTCTCGAAAATTATTGTGCTATGCTAGTGAACTTTGGAAATTAAGGATATAAAGCAATATATGTCATCTTTTCTAAAATTTCAAGTTATAGGTCTATATTAAATTATTCAAAGTGCTAGTGGAAGGTGTTAAATCACTAATTATTTGTTTTGATTTTGAAATTTAAATGTTTAATATTTAAAATAATATGACAAGTTATATGGTAAACAAAATACAAGTATCAAAATACAAGTATACAATATTCTTTTCTATCTTAATATTTATATACAAATCATAAGTCTATATCATAATAATAATTATTTTGATATTTATGACATTGATAGGTGTGTCTATTTTGAAATAGGTATTTAGAATTTTAATTTAATTATAGATAATTCTTAGATAGATGGTAATGATTTAACCTTTATAGAATATTTTAGAATATTCTTTGTAATAATTGGAGATATTCTTAGTTTGATATAGTTTTTATTTATTTATTATTATTTCTAAATTGATTCACAGGCCCCAGGGATTGGTGACCGCTATGTCCACAGAATATTTGTATCAGGAAGATCCACTCAAAGGGATCACTTCTTGTTGTCTCAATCATGAAGCTTGACCCCCAGAGTGTCGAGAGAATTAAACCTGCAACCTCCTAATAATTAATGTGCTTTTAACGACGTGGACATGACCAATTGAGCTAGCCCTTGGGACTATATGATTAGTAGTAGTTAGACATCAAATTTTATGATTTTTCTCAAAAGTAGTTATGTCATTTTTTCCCTTTTAATTAAATTTATTAATTAAAAAAATAACATATGAACGCATGCCATATGAACATGAGTTGTGGTTTTTTTGGCATGTGGTATTAGTATGTCATGATATTGTGACAAAGTCTATTTACAAGTTAAGAATATCTATGGTAATACACATGGGTGGAAAATCCAACGGAAGGGATAAAATCAGAAAAACTATCAGAAATTAAATGCATTTTTTGCTTTTGTTTTTGTTTTAAATCTCGATGGTCATGAAATATCCAAAGTGAGTTCCTGTACCATTGCCTATCTGATGTGTGGTCCAATATCAAACAAATGTCCGGGAATCGTTGGATAATGACCAATTCCACCATTAATTGTTTATTTATATTGGACAACGTCTAATTTGAGACCAATTTACATTAAGTTTAACCAATTATAATAAATATAAGATTAATATTATAGTTATATATAATATCGTTATATATAATAATATTAATATACAATTAGGCTATATTAAAATTAATATCAATAATATATCTATTAATATAATATTAGATAAGTATAATATAAATTATATATATAAATTTATATAATATATTATTATAGTGTGTGTGTGTGTGTGTGTGTGAATATCATATAAATTCAACATAGCTTCTATAACATAACTTCAACATAGTAGGAAGCACTAGTAGGGTTGTTTTGAAATGTTGTATGCATATTTGGAGGTTAATATTTGAAGAAAATAATCACTGAAAGTTTGGTGAGGAAAAATCTCACATAACATTCCTCAAGGAGGCCAAGGAGATATGGGATTAGCATCAGAGGCTTTGGAGGATCGAAAATGTTATTGCCCTTGTAAAAGATGCAAGAGTTTGAATTTAAGGAGACTTCTAATAAAAATAGCTAAATGAGTCATAGAGACAATGGGCACACTGAAGGCAGACATGGATATCATCCATTAGTAAGTTAGTCATTATATTCCTTTGTATTGTAGATTGTTTTTGTAAATGTTTATATGTATATTGTATTTTATATTGTATGTATTTGTATTGTAAATAATATTTTCTTTCTATTGTCAATGTTTATATTCTTTTGGGAGATATTTGACCTATGTTTCCATCTTGATGTGGAGAAATATTTTTTGATTATTATGGTTAGGGTGGATTAAGGGGTTATGTCTAGTTAGGGGTTAATTAGTTTATGGGATTAGGGATAAGGGGTTATTGTTTAAGGGTTTAGGGGTTAAGCGCTCAGGGCTTAGGGGAATGTGGTTAAGGTGTTAGGGGGTTAATATATGTTTAGGGTGTTTATTAAAAAGTTTAAATTTTTAAACCACAATTTATTAAAATGCTATGTTCCTAACTAGTACAATGTATTTCTCTCATAAAAGAGACTCTTTATCATTTTTAAGGAAAAAATTATGGGACACAAACCTTGCTCTAGGTGTTTCAAAATGTTTTAGGTGACAATGAACATTTTAATCTCAAGTGATATATAAGAGTGAATAATTCTCTATATAGTCTCTTTTTGCGATAAGTAAAGGGTCTCATTTGTTGTAAATTGTGAGAAAACTTGAAGTAATGTCAAAGCTATAATAGTTCTAGGAAAATATGGTAGATTAATGAAATGTTTGATAAATCATTAATGGTTATTTTTTTCAAATTTATCTTACTTATTCTCACTCATGCAAGGTAAAACATTCCATTTTGAATATCTTTTCAAGTAGGCACAATGTTTTTATTCTGTAACATTCACTTACCACTAAGTACAAAGGAGTGACTTTCTTACATTTTAGCCAAATATTCAACTAAGTAGCAAAAAATAAAGAACACCCCATTTTTTGTAGAAGGAGAGATTAGCATCATGCCTTTATAAAAAATGGGTTCCTATGAGAAATGTCTTAATGGGTTTCCTACCACTTTTCTAAAGAAAAAAGGGGATCCTATCTAATTTTCTTACATAAGTTATTGATTTCAAAGTTTATAAGTGAAAACATATGATGAAAATACAAAAAAAAAATGAAGCTAATAAGTTAGATCAACAAACACAATGTTACATTCATTTTGATAAGCTAACATAGGCAATATGAGAACTAATTATTTAGGACCAATGATGAAAAAAATAGGAAAATAGGAATAAAAGGGTATAGAAAGAATAATTAGATACAAGCACAAGACTATTGGACACAATAAACAACCTAACATTTCATTTGTAATCCAAGAGTTCATAAATTTTGAGGCGAAATATTGGAAATGCCAGAGAAGGACTTCAACAACCTACAAAATAAAACCATAATTTGTCTTCCTAACGAAAATAATTATCCACTTCAATCCTACAATGATCCAAACTTATGCAGGAATGCAATATAATACATATATAAACATAAACACAGAAGTGCAATAGAAATAAAACTTCATTTAATTAATATCAAAGAACTGAAACATGCTTACATACATAATGGAAATAAACTAGTTCAGGCAATGGTAGCATATCTATGAGAAGAGATGTGGTGGATACATGCCTCTAAAATATGTTACAATGAGGATCGGTGGCCTTTTTATCATTGAGAAACAATGAGAAACCCTAAACATCCTAAAACCTAAACCTAGGAGATGAAGTGCCAAAATCTTGTGGGCCTCGTTGGTGTAATATGGAACGTCAAATTTTTGGGGTCGTAACTTTGGCATCTGATCTCTATTTCGTTTCATAATACCTGATTTGAAATATCTCGAAGAGGAGGCCAAAAGAAAACTAGTGAAAAAAATTGGGACTTTTCGAATCTCTCCATTTTTCCTAAGAACATATTTTATTCCCTCAAAACAGCTTCGGAAGTTTAGGCCTCGAAAAACTACCAAAAATAGTAAATTGTGCTACAATTATGGAAAATTAAAAACTGAAAGAAATAATGGTAGGGGTCCAAGTGGAATAGGAGGGTGGCCACCAATATCCACTTATATTAGTCCTCACCCCTTAGGAAGCAATGGTATTCATTGCGTTGAGTGCCTCCATGAGATGGGGAAACTTCTGTTGAACTTGGTCCCTAGTGAGCCACTTGCCTTGGTGCATGATTTGGCCAACTTTGACAACTGGATATAGTTGGATCTTCTACTGGTGAGTGTTCTTGATTTGTGTGTCCATGATCCAATCAATTTCGGCATGTTCCATGTAGTGGGGGTTTAGTTTTGTTGGTGTGAGTTGTTCTTCAATGTTATATGTGTCTGATAATGGTGGAAAGTATGGTCGAAGGAGGTCCACATTGAATAGTGGGTGCAGACCAAGGAAGAGTGGAATGCTGAGCTCGAAGTAATTGTATCCTACAACCTTGGTGATGGTGTATGGCCTATATCGAAGAGGTAAAACCTTGCAGTGAGGTCCAACGAGATACTCCTTCTGCAAATGTAGCCAAAATTTGTTGCCTACTTAGAACTTGTGTGGCACCCAATGTTGATCATGTTGTTGCTTGTACTTAGAATGAGCTCAATCTAATATGTCTTGGGCCTGCTAGAGGACCTGCTGAATGCACTCAATGAAGTTATTTACCTTGTCAAATTTGGATTGGACATGAGCCGAATCTACATGAGTAGCTGAAAATGGCATCGCCACATTAATGGGGCATAGTGGCTGGAATCCCAATCCCACTTGAAAGGGGTTGTGGCCAGTTAAATTATGAGGAGATTCGTTGTAGCTATGTTGGACACGGGGAAGGATTTCATCCCATGTAAGATGATGCTTCGAGTTGTACATGCATAAAATGTGCACGGTCATCCTGTTGATGACCTTTGTTTGGACATCAGTTTTGGGGTGGAAAGTCATGGACTTAGTGAGCTTAGTATCCAGCATGGACTAGACACTAGACCAAAATGTACTTAGGAACCTGTTGTCCCGATATGAGATAATGGAATGTGGGATCCCAAAGTGCACCCGTGCTTGTTCAAAGAAGATTTTATTAGTGGCTTCTATTGTGATATTGTTCTTGCACCTGTCGACGACCACGAAAACACAGTCATTGCAATACTTAGTGGAAGGAAGGCCTGACATGTAATCCATGGAGATTGATTCCCAAGGTCGACTAGGGGTAGGTAGACGAGTATATATACCTTTCTTCTTGATGGTCAATTTGGAAATGGTGCAGGCAATGCAGGATAATACGTACTTCCCAAAATATTGTTGAAGGTTCGGCCAATAAAAATCCTTCTGGAGGATTGTCACTATTTTCTCTACCCAGAAATGTCCAATAACTTTGTTGTAGTGCGCTTCCCAAATCATCTTGGCATGCTCGCTTGAAGGAACACATAGGTGTCCCATATGGCATAACATTACATATTGGAGGTGATAATTTTGAACTTGCTTTCCTTCGAGGAGCATCTAGTATGTGTTTTTGAATTCAGGATCACACTTGTAAAGATTTAGCCACCCTGAAGTATCATGCCCGCAATAGTCGATCACAATGGTCAGCACCATGACTGGAAATTGGCTAAGGAAGCTTGTAAAATTTTTGGTGCTACCTTTCTTTTACTTCATGTTAATGTGAAACTGTTGCAGGTATGTAGAACATTTTTTAGGGTGATCGTTCTGCAACTTCCCTTGTGTTTGTATGAACTGCAGGGGTTGGTGGTCTGTGCGTATGACCGTTTCCTTCCCCATAATGTAATGCTTCCATTGTCAGCAAGCCTACATAATGGAATACATAACTTTGTCATAGGTGGGATACTTTCAAACTATGCTTGAAAGTATCTCACTGTGATATGCCACTCGATTCCCCTGTTGAGTTAGAATTGCACCAATAACATAGTCAAAGGCATCTGTCTCGATCTAAAATGGTTGATGCATGTCTGGTAATCTGAGCATTGGTTTAGAGAAAATTTAATGCTTCAACTCGGTGAACACCTTCTGTTGGGAATCACAGTAACTGAACTTTGCTCCCCCCCTTCCTTGGTGACTTGACTCAAATAGAAAGTGATATGAGAGAAGCCCAAAATGAATGTGTGATAGAATTTGGCAAGACCCAGAAATTCGCAAAGCTATATTAGAGCGGTTGGGGATGGTCAATCCTAATTACTTGTATCTTGGATGGGTCCACATGGACACCTCAATCGTCGATGATGTACCCCAGATATTGAACATGGGTCATGACAAAAGTGAATTTCTCTAAATTAGCACACAACTTATGTTTCCACAGTGTTTGGAGGACCTGTCGAATGTGGTGTAAGTTCCCTTCCCAAATCTAGCTAAAGATCAGGATGTCATCCAAATACACCACCATGAATGAGTTGGTTAAAGGTTGCAAAATTTCATCCATCAGCCTCATGAAGGTTTCGATGGAATTCTTCAACCCGAAAGGCATGACCAACTATTCAAAAAGGTCCTCCTTGGATTTTAAGGTAGTCTTCCACACATCGAAGGGTTCAATTTGTACTTGGGTGATAACTAGACTTCGAGTCAATCATGCTAAAATATTTGGTCCCCTTGAGTTTGTCTAGCGGGTCATCAATTTGTTGAATCAGATACCTAATCTGGAGAGTGATCTTGTTTAGCACCCAATAGTCAATACAGAGTCTTCATGCCCTGTCCTACTTCTATACCAAAATGATCAGGCTCCCATGAGCTGATGAACTTGTCCTAATATTCCCTTTCTGCAACAGCTCCTGAATTTTCCTCTTGATCTCATCGTTCTACAGAATATAACATTAATAGATCGACCCATTGGGTAGCAGTGTGCCCAAGGTCATATCGATGGAGTTATTCACCTAACAGTGAAAATGTAACCCTACGGGAGAGGTGAAAATTTGCTTATACTCCTCCAAAACCTTTTCTACTATTTTTTTCATGTAAATTATCCCTGTCTGGAGGTTGTGGACACAATATTCTTCTGGCCCTGAGAGCGAATCATAAGTAAAATAAATTTCCTAGTCTAGGAGATGATATTACTACATTGCTTCGCAGTGATCAAAGAGATGGCAGTAGGCGGTGCTACCTTCATATCCTATACAACTTATCGACCAAAACTAATAATAACAATGTGAAGCCTAGATTCATACATAGCATGTCACCTCCACAAGTATGGTTGGCCTAATAATACATAAAAAAAATTGAGAGGAGCAACATCAAAAAGTAACTCATCCGTGAAGGGCTTGATGTTGTAGTGAAGGTGACATGGTTGGCTGATGCAGAGATGTCGTCCTTGGTGAAGCCACCTGATGGTGTACTACTGCAGGTGTGTTTTGGTCGGTAGGCCTATCTGCTTCACAACGTCTGCTAAAATGAGTTTATTTTGGCTCCCGCTATAAAAAACGAACAACAGCAGAGAACCCTTAACCCACATCTATGAGAGGAAGAGGCTCTCCCCCTCCTTTGGATATTTTGGCTCATCCTTATAGATCTTGGTGTCCGCATCAATAATATGCTTCCCTTTGTCATTCCCCTTATCGGGTTTGGACATAGAGTCGGAACATGCATCCAATTTGGAAGCCTTTGACTTGGCCATGAGTGACTTCTTGGCTCAGCACTCATTCGTGTTCTGAGTGGAGCTCTTATGGAACTCACTCCACCTTCATGTGTCCCTCTTTGTCTTAATGGTGTTATTCTTCTCCTGTGGCTTCAATGAGTTGTACTAGGTCACCCCACCTTGGCTTTGCCCTTTTTTCTATAGTTTGGGGGCACCTTTGCCTTGCTTCAGACTCATAGATCCAAAGTCTTGCTTCTTCTGTTTAATTTTCTTCTTGATCTTGATAGCATATCGTTAGGAAACACTAAGCAAGGAGATGTCCAGAAACTTCATTTCGTCATGGATGTACTTATGTAAATAACCGCAATACTTGAGTACCGAATTATGCTCAGAATCCTTGATTCAAAACTTCGTGCAAAGGGAATGAAAACCATTTTTGAACTCTGGCACATCTTGGTCCCTTCCCTATCACAACGTGGTACACTTGATGTATTTGTCTTAATAGCTACCAACAAGGTAATACGGTTCCTTGATGGTGTCTTAGAAATAATTCTAAGTGGGTGCGGTTGAGAAAAGTGAGCGTTCCCCCTCTTCCTTTTTCTCATAGTAGGTTTTCCACCAGTCCTTGACATGGGGGATGGCCTTCAGGAGTGCAAAAGTAATCTTTTCCCAGTTGGAAAAGTCATGAACTAAATTATATCCTTCCAACAGATTTAACCATTTATCTACGACATCCACATCTATCGGTCCTTCAACTATGGGAATATCAAAGTTAACTTGAACCGTAAAATGTGTGGCGCCTCCAGAGTGGCTACCACATGAAGATGCATCTATTGTGGGTAGTCATCAAAGGATTTAGGAAAAGTTATCCATCATCGTTTTTCTCTATTTCTTGAGGGCCTTCTAAAGTAATATTTTGAAAGGATCTCCTTCTCCCTCATCTTTATTTTCTTCCGCCATGCGAGGCCATCAGGGTTTGCGAGGATGATCTTGCAAGGGCTTCACCAGATCGAACCCTAACTCCTTATACCCTAAACTCGTTGGGGACATGCAAAGAAAAACCGAGAAAGAGCTTACCGCTTTGATACCACTGATCTGAACTTATGTAGGAACGCAATAGAATACATATATAAACATAAACACAAAAGTGAAAGAGAAATAAAACTTCATTTCATTAATATCAAAGTATTGAAATATGCTTACATACAGAATGGAAATAAACTAATTCAGGCGATGGTAGCTTATCTCTGAGAAGAGATGTGGCAGCTACATGCCTCTGAATTGTGTTGTAATGAGGCTCGGTGGCTTTTTTATCATTGAGAAACAATAAGAAACCCTAAACATCCAAAACCTAACCCTGGGATATGAAGCTCCAAAATCTTGTGGGCCCCGTTGGAGTAATTTGGAATGTCAACTTCTCGGGGTTGTAACTTTGGCATACAATCTCCATTTGGATATCATAATACCTCGTTTCAAATATTTCAAAGAGGAGGTCGAAAAAGAACCAGTGTGCCAATTTGGGACTTTTATTATCTCACTATTCTTTCTAAAAATGCCTTTTAGTCCCTTAAAACGAATTTGGAAGTTTAGGACCCAAAAAACTGGCAAAAATAGTAAATTGTGCTACAATTAAGGAAACTGAAAAAATGAAAGAAACAATGCTGGGGTCCAAGTGGAATAGGAGGGTGGCCACCAATATCCACCTGGATCATGCAATAAAAGAAATTCATTAAAAGTGAAATCCTAATTATTGCAACACAAACCCTGCAGTTTTCTAGAAATTGTAAGCAAACCCAACAACTGAAGAAAAACCTTAATTACGAAAAATTGAAATGAAAAACCATAATTATTGAAAAGAAAATCTTGATTATTAATCAAATGGGATCATTGGGTCTCTGAGCATTGACCTCCAATGAGAAATTCAAATGCAATGACAGTATTAGTGAATTAAGGAACATATGCATTAAAACCCTAAACAACTCACACATCTTATGTAGTAAAAACTATCCAAAATAAGACCCCATTCTGGATCTATCGAGGAGTTAACAAAATGGAATTAAATCTATTTATAACATCACTATTCTAGCGGAGTGAATCATCCATATAATTAAATTACTAAAAATATTTGCTCAAGTCTAATGCTCAAACTTGCATACAAATTTAAAGTCATTACAAGCCAAGCTACCAACACCCATAAATAAATCGTAAATAAATATGTCACCACAGGTTGCTTATCAATAGATTTAGAATAATTTAATCTGAACATTATTGATCCAAACAATATAAACCTTTTTATGATACACGCAGGAAGACTATAAAGTTCACTCCTAAAATTTATATAATATAAAGTCTAATCCGAATTTGAAGTAGAAGATATTATTTGTTGAATAAT
This sequence comes from Pinus albicaulis, assembly GCA_034641835.2. Taxonomy (NCBI): domain Eukaryota; kingdom Viridiplantae; phylum Streptophyta; class Pinopsida; order Pinales; family Pinaceae; genus Pinus; species Pinus albicaulis. The sequence continues at coordinate 1,741,017,015 of CM076578.1, read as the reverse complement.
GTTTGCAAAGGTTTTTAATTCAGAGCGCCCTATAATAGTTTTACATACGAGTGCTTTTCAAAAATCGATTTCAACCAGTAATGTGTTGGATATAGTGCGCTCTGGCATATTTCTAGATCAAAACTTTGTAAAATGTGTGGTGCAGTTTTTTAATCGTTGAAGAATAATTTTTTAAATAGATTCCTACGTACGTCTTCCCTATATCAAGTGTTATTAAAAACTAATCAACTTAAAACATGGTAATAAGCTAAACATGCACTGTGTCACTAATCCTGGAAGCGTAGCTACGAGCGTTGAGGACTTGAATAAGTAAAACATGCACATAAATTACCTGATGCGTGCTGAAACGTTGTGAAAACCGTACGAGCAGTTCTTCTTATTATATCAAGAAAATCAAAATTAAATAATAACGAAGGAAATTAAGAATTTGTGTTTGCAATGCAATTGTTGAACCTACAAAAAATATGTATCCATATACTTTGCAATAGTAGATATAAAATAAATTGTAATAGTATTCTTGAATTTTTTTTTAATTTATATTGGGAAAAGGTATCCAGATCTAGAGGATTTCAATTGAAATATGTCGTAATCATGAGCCTATAAAACAAAGCACCAACTAGTCATTCTACATACTACGTGTACAAGGAATTCTCTGTAAAATAAACATCATCCTACACATGAAATTCAATTATAAAGTCAACACAGAAATTCGAAACATAGAGCACATAACCTATACTACTAAAAATACATCTCAACACTACATATCTCGGAACAATGTAACATGTCAATCACCCCAGAAGCTTAAAACTAAAGCATAATAAATATATATAGAGTATATGCGCATAGAGGAGGGAAACATGCCAGGTTGGGGGCGCTACCAACCAACCTGTTCCCCCTGCTAAGGATTAATTCACAAAACGGTTACAAAATGAAGCGCAAACCCAACATAATCCTTGTATTAATGAAATATCCCATCATTTACATCATGGATCCAATGCTCAGAACCCTAGTATATAAGAGAACCGACCCCAAGGGTCTGATCTACAGTATGGAAAGACCCAACATGATATAACAAATTCGAAGGTGGTTTGATGTGCTCGTTAATTGATAACTTAATTAGATCATGCATTTTCATCCATAAGGATGTCAAGCCATTGTTGCACTAGCAAGGATTGTATTCCCCTGCATATAGAGATTGGATGCATATAAAAGTTGATAGACCACGACCCACGTGATATATGCATTTACCCCCTTATTGCAGGATGTTCATTCCCATTGTAATACCTTTCTCCAATTTCTTTGAAAGTGCACCGATCCATCAAAGCCCCAAATTGATTGCTCTTTAGTGCAAGGACTGAACTGAGTGCAGGAAGAGTACAGACTAGTACAGGTACATGCCAAACCATTTTTAAAGTTCCATTCACATTAACCAAATATTCAAGAATATCTTTGAAATGTATTAAAAGGATTAAAGAAGATTTCTTGACCAATTCTCCACTGCGATATATCCTTATTTTGTAGTACCCAACAACGCCCCATTTATGTTTATGTTAATTTTAGTTAACTAATAAATAACGGGAACCTTTTTAAATCCTAATAAGATTCTTTGGTTCTAATAAAAATAATGATTTTTTTTAATTTTTTTTTAAAATAAAACACCTTTTCGCATGAGGACCTCTCTTAGCAAAACTTACATATTGGAGATTGACCACATAAGTGCTATCATTCATAAAACCTGATAGGATTTTATTATTTAAAATGCATTATCATAAGGATTCAATCGGAGCACTTCAATACCGTAACATTCCTGATAGGAAAGTTACGATAAAACATTCCATCAAAACTTCTTCGATATATAGTACAATATACATAGGTGCTTCCTTTTTTACTATTTTAAGGAAAATATGGCCCCATCATACTTCCATGTGGCATATCAAAACTCCAACATATCGCAACTTTTTAACAAGCGCCATCATAAAACCTCTAATATTCGATATCTTCGATACTCCTCACCTCCGATATTCAATATCTTCGATATTCCTCCTCTCCGATATCTCAATCCTATGATATTCCCCTATCTATTCGTATCAGAAATTTTTATATCAGATGACACTCTTTAAAATCTCTGATATTTCATTTCCCGATATAAAACCCCTGATATATCTTCCTGCCTACACTCATAACTATTATATTTTTTAAAAATATATATTGAAAGTCTTGTATATCGTATGTTTTAAGGTGTGACCAGAATATTTCTCCTATAAAAATATTCCTATATGATGACATGTAAAGGGCCCACATGAATTCATGTTTATCATTTAATTGCCAAAAGTAACGAATTTATTGTTTTTCAAAGTTCTAAATCATTACAACTTGGTACCATCATGATTTTCTCTTAAAGACATAAATCATTATGAAAAATAGTTATTTAGTTAAGAACTCTCTGGTAAAGGAATTATCTCTTATTCTTGTGCTTTCCAATGCAGGCTAGTCCCGATAAGAAAATTTCAACAGATATGTCTAAGGAAGCTAAAGCAAGGAAGAAATTGTAGTTCAACAACAACTGGTTGCTTCTCCAACTAAAAGCATTGAAATGCCTAGATTATTTTCTGACACAGTCTATACTTTAGATGTTGGAAGCTCATCTTTGGAAGATATCTATATGATTTTTTAGAACGAAGGACCCAGGGAGACAAAAAGAATGATTACAGGCGATGATTCTACCCTGGTCTCTGTTTCTACTTACCACAATCTAGCCAATTCATTCTTACATAGGATTGTGGCTTGAAAAAAACTCCTTCCTTGTACAGACATAATTAGATGGGTTGTTGAAAAATGTAAACATTGTAGAAATAAGTTTCTTGACACAGAGGCACACAATCATCATTTCATTCACCAGTAGTGATTTGAGCACAATGTACCATTTTCCACAAGCTCAGCAAAAATATGAAAAAAGTTTGTAGAGAAGTTCATGAGCTAACATGATCATCAGTGACCGGAGAAGAGATACCAACAAGCATAAATGAGAAGAAAAGGGTATGTATGTTGTTGCTTCCCTTTCTAGCCCATATTGTCAAATAGCCACTATGTTATGTAGAATCTATGCTTACCTTACTACACAAAAAATCTCTGACCAATGGGTAGAACTCATTGACGCTTCCTTTGATTGCTATATCATGGATTGAGGAAATATATTATCTGGAATCATATCCATTAACATATTGAGTTATAATAGTAAATGTAAGGTTTCACAAAATATAGTTCCTCCTTTTTATATGACTACCTACATAATGAATGCCATGTGTTTTACCTCTGATTTCACCTCTATGAGACTGAAATGGACTATAGAAGACCCAACCCCTATCCACATTTATCATGATATGCTTTGGGACTCAAAGTATCAGCCTAATTTCTATATAATTTGTCTTGGATTAATGTTTCCCATTCACAAAAGAGTTTTTTACAAGAAAGCTTCTAGGGTATCGCCAAAAGCTGAAAATAACTTATTATCAATTGGAAATTGGTTTGGTGAAGGGTCATTTACTTATGTCTGAATCTTTGGTAGTCTTACAAAACCCCATTTTTTTCCCTATACATTCCTGAAAAAACTTCTTTCCCGAGAAAAAACATACCATACCGTAGGAAATGGTCTTTCAAAGGTCTTAAAAGAAGGCAAAAAGAAAATGTGGCATGTTTTTCCTATTTAGTGTGGTGTATATACTCTAGATAATTACAAGCGTGCTTGTCTTGAAATTGATGAGATTCAGAGTTTAGAGTTCCCAATTATTCCTACCAGGAAGTATGATCCCAATCAAACTGCCAAAAGTGTCACTGCACAATCAAGTATCAGGAAATTTTCTAATGAGCCAGATAATTTCGATGACTTATTTGAAAATGCCTCTGCCTATTCACTAGTTTTGAAACTAGCAACAACACATTGAATCCAGAGGAAATAATTCAGTTCAACTAGTACAGGGATAAAAGGATTGCTAAGCTACCTATGGATTTAATGAAAATTTCTCAAGAAAGCACAGAGAATAATGATATTATAACTATTAGTTCCACACAGAATATTGATATACCCCACACAAAATGGATAGGTACTTCCTCCTCTTCTCAGGCTGAAGAAAGTTTGCATGATAATAAGCTTGATGCAATATGGGAGTATTTCAATTGATTTATTAAAGATACAGGGTCTCATGAACTTAAGAATTCATCACGAAAGAAGGTCTTAGACACTTATTAAACTATAGAGAAGGGCCCTCTTACTATTGGGGCTACTAACAAGCCTTTAGAGGTTGATGACATAGTAATTATACCAACATTATCGACCTTTTGAGGTCATTTTAAGGGTCAAAGAGATTCCTCCCCTTGACATATTCTACATTCCTCAACATAAACTCATTTTCAAGAGAGAAAGAAAGATAATAAATATTGATCAATCCTAGGCCTTAGTCCCTGGAAACACTTCTTTTGAAATATTATGGAAAGATTCACAGTCTACACTTGTAGAGGATCTTGGAAGACTCTCATAGTTTGCAGGAGCATATGTTATTGCCACTATATATGAAGCCACAAAATTACAACTTTTGAAGGAAAAAGATGACATGATTATACATTTGGAACAAGGAATTGAGAATAAGAAGCAAATGATTGCCCAATAGTGGCAAGGACAACTTTCAGAACTTGAGAAGAATTTTGATGCCCTTAAACTTCAACATGATTCTGATTTAAGGATGTAGGATGCTCAAATTCAGGAATTAAACCATAGGATTGAACAACTGAAAGTTAATCCTGGACTAGTTGAGTTTAAAAGGGAAGCAGGAGAATTAAATACTCTCCTTGCTCAAAACTATGTCACTTTCTATCAAAAATTAGCCATCATTCATAATTTGTGTCAAACAACCAATGCATTGGTAGATAATTTTTCTTTCTAAGGAGATACTTTGAAGATATTTATGAGAATATTGTAGGCCACATAAGATGGCAAGAAAACGTTGAAGGGAAATTAGACGATCTACCAAGGATAGAGGAATCACATAAGGAAATAGTCTTCAAGGAATGGGAAATATGCCTCAAACATTCAGAAACAAAAATATTCAATGTAAGGTACATCTCCAATGACCTCATTGAATCCGTCAGTGATAATTTACTGCAGACAAATCTTATTCCATACTGCCCCGAGGGAAATTCTCCCGATATCAATTTATTGACTAAAACATGGTAGGAAGTGTCAAAGAAAAAGGTTGAGAAGATTGAAAAACTATCAAATATTGACTTATAATGCCATTGTCATTTATTAGTTAAGCCTCATAGTCAATTGTTAATGTTGATATTCTTATCTAATACAACCACGCATATGCTGCCAACACTCAAGGATGTTATATTTACTGGTTAAATGCAGATACAACCACAGTATCCACCTGAATCAAATCCCATGACAGATATTTATGAGCTACAACAACGTATGGGAGGGAAGTCTTCATCACAGTCCTAGCCGAGTTGTTACAACAAAATCTAAAATTTTCTTATTGTTTTAATTTAAGCATTGTTTGTTAAAACTACTTCATATTTTTATTCTTCTTTGCTATATTTGTATTTAATTGAAAAAATACAAACCCCCTTCATTTGAATGGAGAAGGGGTTCTTAATTTTGGAGAGAAATATTTTTTTGCACTATTGTAACTCAATTTAGCGTAATAGAAGGTTGAACTGCTACTATTTTCTCATGAGTAGAGTTAAAATTTATCAGTACTATTATCTATCTGTGTTCCCTTTTATTAAGAGTTAAATGGTTACTTGACATATTTTTATCATATATGTGTTGCAAGCAGACATGCATCTTTCACTATTTTTATGTGTGATGGGAATTATATGATATATGTATAAAAAATGAAATCATATGTATGTGATAAGTTTTATCAACAAATTTAATTAACTATTTAATTAAATTTATCTATCATTCATTGTTTTAACTTCATAATCATTTGATAATCAAAATTTTCATATTGTTTATGAAATATTTTTTAGATCACATATGTATATATAATATTTCCCATGATAGATATTAATTTTAATTATTTATTGTGTTTCAAGTCTTAGTTACATTAAAACCATTATACATGCATCTTATGCTTTAATAATTTTATTTAAATGTGAAATTGGTCCCATAATCCCATTCGGAGCCACCAATCCAAATGAAAAAAGGATCTTCTCTAGGGCACCAACCAGGTGGTTTTCCCTGATGTTGAGGTAGACATGTCGAGCCATCAACACCTTAGTAGTGTTGGATCTGCACAACCCTTCATCAATTACTTCATAAATACATAAAAGTGGAGTTTGGAAATAAATAAAATATTACCTTTCAGCTTATATTAAAATTATAATTGGACACATACCTCTCCTACTGCATTACAAAGAATTTATAAGTGTAGGATACATGATTAAAAATTGGTAAAACAAGGGACAAAATTTGGGATTTTAAGGGGGAAAATAGAGCAATTCTATGGCCTAACATCTCCCCTGGGTCGATCATCTTGTATGTTCACATGCAAGAAAATCCATTGCTATACTAATACTCCTTTGCAAAATAACAAAATTAAAACATAAATGTTTCCGCAATTATGTGCAAACAATTGTTCCTTGCTATATTTGGGCATTGTTCTAAAGGAGGCGTGCATGTTGGTTTGTTTTTGTATTGGATTATTTATTAATTAATATTGATTTCAAGAAAGTATAATACCAATGATGTCATAAAAAATGCTAAACTACAAGGATAGTGTTATCATGAAATAGCCAACCATTAAAATTTCCACAAAGCATCTCAAGAGTAGCCTTAGTCATAATTTTTTCACCTTAATAACCTCTTTACAAATAAAAGTGACATAACCATAATTTTAAAATCCATGGCACAAAATATAGATGGAGTTGTGACAAAATAACACCTTCCCAAAGTGACCATCTTACCATTATCCAAGCATATAGTTGAAGCTCCTCTTGTTTGGGAAAAGAGAATAGCCTACACTAAGGGTTCCACGTCCATGAAAACCTTCATATTTCTGAAAGATGAAACTATGAATAACATTATTGAAAGGATATTAAAGCCATTTTAAGATATATATGATAATGAGTTTAGGGAAAGACAAAAATGAACAAGTATACCTTGCTTAATAACACAAGCATAACCCTGCTTCCAGCATGCGGCCATAGTATTGACAGGGATTCCTTTTAACCCATTGAAATGTCTGTGTCCTATATAGATTTAGAGTCATTTAAAACCATTTACATTGATTTATAAATTAGTCGAAGGTCGTTGTCCTGGCTTGGTAACCTGCAAACAAAAGTACCATTCATGAGATTTGTTGTAGCATTATTTGGTTTTGATAAGTTAGAACATTAGAAAAATTAAAAAATAAAATGTTAAGTTTGGATATGAATAGAAAAAGAGAAAAATAAAAAAACGTTAGGACTTTGGTAATATGATTATTAAGATCAAGAAACTGATAGAAGTATATTTCTCTAAAATATGAAGGCAAAATAAATTGTTAGAAAAATAAATAAAAAATGAATGCTTAGCTTTAAAACAATAAAATTTTCAAAGCATGTTTGCACTACAAGGAAAAAACCATCTAGCTGAGGTTATAAAGGATGTTTTTAGTGTTATAAAATTGGCCAAAATTGTCAAAAAATCATTTTCTACAACATCCGTTTTTAGTAACGAAGGTTTTGGCGGAGCTTTTAATGGAATTTCAACACAACGAAAAAACCTGGGCAGCGAGAGATTATTACAAATGTTTTTTTCATTGGTGCGCTACTAAGGTTTCAATGCACCAAGGCGGTCGAAGGTGCATGCACCGGGCAGTAAAGGTATACAACCGCACCGGGCGCACTGTAGGTGATACAATGCATGTGGCCATTCTAATTGGTATTTGGGATATGTGTGGTGCCCATATGTCGTATCAATGCACTGGTACATAGTCTTATAGAAGTGCACTGGTGCGCAGTATTAGACAAATGCACCGATTGTTGTAATTCGTATTGGTTTTTGTGTGGTGCCCATAGGTCGTTGAAACGCACTAGTGCGTAGTCTCACATAAAAGCACCGCTGCGCAGTATCGCACAAACACACTGAGATTTATAATTGGTATTGGTATTTTTGTGGTGCCCATAGGTCGTAGAAACACAACGGTGCGATGTATCATACAAATTCACTGGTGTACAGTAACTGACACACACCGGTGTTCATTTTGTACTTTTTAGAAACATCGACCTCTGACAGTGCAATTATTATGATTTTTTAAAATTTATTATTCATAAAAAATCGGAACATCTTATAACAGTATTCATATTAATTAAATTTTTATTAATGCATTTGAATGTGATGTTTGGATTAATTTTTTATATCATATCATAATTATTGCGATTTTTTTTTAAATTCATTATTCATCAAAATACGACACATATATTATAACAGTATTCATATCAATTAACTTTTTATTAGTGCATTTGAATGTGATGTTTGGATTTATTTTTCATATCACATCATCAAATTTCACTTCTCTTCATTATAATATTTAATCATCCATAAATTTAATCAGTGGTGTTACATTTCATAGCGACAATGGAGAACACAATAAAATAAATCTATATATATATATATGAATAAGACAGTATTTGTCATACAAATGGGATAGTTATTGGTATCCCTTTGTCTTTCAATTGGGACATGTTGATGCCCCGAAAATCGTTACATCAACATCGGGGGATAACTACCCGGTCCGGACCTTAATACAGCTCCTTTTCCGTTTGGGATAGTGGCTCCGACTGGATATAATGGGACCAGTTTCCCAGTAATGAATAAAAGGGGTGGATGAATGATTGGTTTTCTAATAAGTGATAATGAATGGAGTACTTAATCTATAAGCGAAAACGTAAATGACTATTTTATCCGGGGAAGCTTCTATTCTTAAGTGCAACATTTGGTGATTTGTGTTCGTCGATAGGCATATAGATGACACTATTCAATAAACAAAGAAATTTATTTAAATAATAATTACTTCGTTCAAATAGTTGAATGAAGTGGTTAATAAAACATTGTTACACTTATCTTTTTATATTACTAATATATGAATGATTAGAAGAATAGCAAACTGTAAACATCCAGTAGTGGAAAGTATAAAGACTGCTGTTAAAACACATTCATATATTCAATAATAGCAAGAATAATCAAACAACAATTTACATAAAAAGAATAAATTCAGACATAGATAATAGTACCATATGAGCTGCAAATCTTTCCCAACGTCAATTGCAATTTGAATTCCTTCTTCCGACTCAGAAATAGTTTTAAATAAAGGCAGTAGTGCACATCCACATAAAAGCTTCGTTATCAAAATTTGGAAAAATTGGTCCAGTTTTCATAAAAAAAATATGCCTGAAGTACAGTAGTGCAACTTCAGGTTTCAGTCATATACAAAAACTTACGACCCTTTTCTAAATACATGAAAGGGTCTATAAATACTAAATTAAACTAACAAACTACAAAATTAAAATGCTACTAAATTGGTATAACCCGATCTTGAATATCTCCCCCACAGCAATCTGGTAATCAGCAGCATGATTCATCACTCTGGTTGTTTGCCTTTTGTCCTGAGTTGGCATATTGCCAGCATTGGTTCCACTTCTTGAGGGCGGCTGAGACGAGAATTGATTTGAGCAGCATAGGTGGCATCGTGTATATCGGGAATGATACACCCGATTGCATCCATTAAGCATTTGAGGGCGGCTTTCTGGCTGTATGGTTTTACTAGGAACAACCAATAGGTGTCCCAAGTTAAACTTTCAATTCCTGTGATCAATTTCCCATTCTTTTCTAGCTCTTGACAACATGATTGTTCCAATGTCTTGGCTGATAATAATTTACCTGGTGTATATTGAGAGATCATGTTAGATAAATAGACAGTATTGTTAATCAAGTCAATCAAATTGTTCGTAGATGATTTGCATCTAGAAACCTCTCTCTCTGCTTTCATCAATTGGGACTGCCACTCCATGAATAGAATTTCTTTATGGGATTCTAAGATTTTAGGCAAGTTTGCTGCTTTTCCCTCATTAGTGTTCTGCCAAGTAAGAAAATCTGTTAAAGTCTCATCGGCTTGCTCTAATTCCTGCCTGGCATCAACTGATTTGTTTATTATAGATGTTGTTATGTCACACAGAGGTTCAACTTGGGCAATTTCATGACACAACAATCTTATTTGTGTTATTAGTGCCTTATTAATCTGTATTGCTTCTGCTCTGAAATTGGCAGGGTGGGGAAGACTCTTGAACTTCTCTACTTGAGTTGTTAATTGAGAAATTTGCTCATCTTTTGTTTTTACCATTTGTTCATTCATTGCTTTCAATTTTGCTAATGTCTCCGATAATTCTTTCTGTTTCTGAATCGCTTCTGAATCTGCTTTCTGTTGTGCCTCCAATAGTTGTGTTTGTAGTGAAGCGATCGCTTGATCCTTTTCTTTCAACAAATTGCTCACCTATGATGCCTTATCCATGGTGGCTGCCGAATAGGCACCAGCATATTGGGACAACTTTGTCAGGTCATCGGAGGGGTTGAATTTTTCCTTCCACACTACATTGGTTGTTACTGTTTGTTCAGGGAACAGGGAAGGTTGATCAATCCTTCTCCTTTTCCGTTGTCGCTTTATTGCAGCCTTATGTTTTGGGCTATAGAAAACATCCAATGGAGGAATATCTTCCACCTGTAAAATAGTTTGATCCGAAGGATCCTTGGGAATTATTTCTAATTCTGTAGTCGGGGGTAGACCGCTGGTTTCTTTGCTTGGAACCTTTTTTGATGTTGTATCCTGTGTATTGGCCGCTTTGGATGTATCGGCATCCTTTGAGCTCTCAAGATTGCTTATAATTGAATCAAATTTTTGCCATTCCTGGAGCAATCTTGGGTCAATCTGAGTGTTGACATTCACCTTCTTGCTGCTCTGCTCCTGCTGCCTTTCTTGTTCCTGATTACGTATTCTCTCCTGTTCTTTTCTCTGTGCTTCCTCTTGTTCTTTCCTCTTTGTCTCTTCCTGTTCTAACCTCTTTGCCTCTTCCTATTCTTTCCTCTGGAGCTGCTGCTCAGGCTCACTTGATTGTATCATCGGGGCAGTGGCTAACAAATCTAGAGGCAGATTTTGCAACCTCTGCTCTCTAAGTTTGTTAAATTCAACTAACCCGTCGTCATGGTATCTTATTTTAGCTATCTCTTGAACCTTAAATATCGACTCGGCTGAGGAGAACATGTCATCAAACTCATCTTCCTTATGTTCAAATTTAGTGAGTTTGGCCTGATCTAGAACATTATAGACGACCTTTTTCAGATCAAAGCGTCTGTTAGGCAGAGTGGCGAGTCTTAATATATTAATCTTTTCCGCCTATTTCTCTGCGTGTTTATAATCACGCAGAGTATAGACGCCACACCTTAGAGGGAAAGGAGGCCAGACTTGCTTCTTTGAATTCCTGAGAGTCTTTGTAGCTGATGTGGATGTAAGCTGATATGATATCTCTCGAGCTAAATGTTTGTCTGGTATATACTAGGGGAGGACATGAGGTCTGGCCTGGCTGCCTAAAACTCTTACATAAGTGAATTTTTCTTCTCCAAACCAGGTTCCTAAGGCTGTCAAGTCAATCTCTGCTTGAGGGGAGATCTTAGGAGAAGGTCTAGCAAAAATTGCATAGTAAATAGGTAGCATGAATCCATTGCAGACTTGATATAGGTGGTGTTTATAATGGGCTTTCCATAATTTCTGGTGATATATATGAATGGGCATGGGGTCCTATGGAGTCCATCTCCACCCTAACACGGGAAACTCGGAATTAAAACAGAGGGTATCTAAAATGTAGGCACTAAAGTAAAATGGAGGGATGATTCTATCAGTAACACGGGATTTGTTTCTGAAGTCAAGAATAGCAGTTGCTAACTTATCCGATAATATATTCCCCCAATCCATGATTTCACTATTACATGCTGCTTCCATTAAGGGTACCATCTCTATGGAAAATTTTGAAGAATCATGCAATCCCCACATTCGACACAGCATAGCTCCAGCATAACAATAAGGAGAACATAAGGAATTGACGGAGTACTTACCCGAAGAATCATGTTTGTGTTTTGCCGGGTTTTGTCTCCATTCCCGTATAGGCTCTGACTCAGTTTCATTTTCATCTCTAAACTTCTCCAGGAATGCTTTATTATACTTCTTCTCAGGTTCGGGAAAATGGTACATTTGTCTCAAATCATTAGGCTGAAACGAACCGAAAACTCTCCCATCAATAGTGCAGAATATTCTGTTCATAATTGGAATTTCTTCAATGGCCCATCTCACTACATCTATATATGGAAGAATTTGCTCCCGAGCCGCTACCCTGTGCAGGTAGGAATCAGCCAAATCTTTCAGAGTAGCATCAGATTTCTGGTTCGAGCCTGTTGTAGCCTGTACCGATGTTTGCTGAGGTTCCTCGGCTTCAACCAGGTTGTAAATGCTCTGCCAAGTAGTATTACCGAGACCAATACATGTGGTATCCGAGATTAATCCTTTTTTGTTTGGTCCCGGATCGGCAGCATGTTGTTCTGTTACTACAGAAGCTGAAGTTGTTCCAGGTTTCTTAGATTTCTTCCCCATTTGGTCTGAATTTACTACTGTGGAGAAGCTCTGCACAAGAGATAAAATGAACGTAATGCGGAGAATAGATGGCGAAAACTAAGTACCGAAGAATTATGTCAATCAATGAATAATGGAAGATAATCATAAGACTCCCGCGGATATAATCTCTGAAGGGATTTAGGCATAACTGCTCCATTAATTAACCGTTTAAACCTGTTAATCAATTAAATGCTCATTATATCCTTTATTTGCCGAATAGTCTAATTAAACGTGGATTTGATTTTTGTTTGGCGGTTGGGCGCAAGTGAATCACTATTGGGAAGCGGAAGGCTTTTTAATAATAATTAACATAATATGTTGAGGCCATATCAATCCTTTTTGAAAGTCGCGCTTGGCTTTATCGCGATCGACGATCGGAGGAAGACTTGGGCAGTTTTATTTAAGTTATCGTAGAATCCCCGATCGCCGATAGCGATATTGCTTAACTCCCATCGGGAGCTTTTAAGGAAAAGAGTTTCGTTGCATTCATATCGCATTCCCCGATTGTCGATAGTGATATCGCATCGGAGCCAGGAGAGGGGCCTTTTGATGTGATTGTTTTATTTTCCCGATTGCCGATGATTTATTAACTCAAAAGGTTTTATAATGTTTCGTTTGTTTTCGGACCTTTTAGAGGAATGATGAGTTAATACCAATTTAATCTAAAAGGGACCCATTTCATATTATAGTTTTCTAAAACAAAAATTTATGAAATGGGGGGTTGTTGTATAGCACAACAGGACACTATGTCCATTACATTAAACAAAATGTCTAATTTCACAGACAAATATTTCAAAAAATACGTCGTCGTTCTTTGATATCCAAACATAACGATCATCATTCTTCGCTTGAATTGTTTTCACTGTTGGAGCTACTTCCATGACTTGGGTTATTTTCAGGAATGTTTTGTTCATGGTGTTGATTGTTTTCTTCTTCTTCACTTTCCATATACAAACATAAAAATAAATTGTAATGAGTGTATATACGTTGGTAAGAATAATTAAAATTGCAATATTAAATAATATACATCAATATAAATAAAAAATAAATGATGTACCATAGCAACAATTGACTCATGAACTATACACATTCTTTCAAAACCATGTAGTATTTCCTCTTTCAAGATTTCATGTGTTGGCACAGTTCCATACTTTATTTCCTACAAGTTTTATACCCCATAACAAATCATATATTTAATATATAAGATTTTTTTGTTCTATTAATTATAGACGGAGCTAAGTAAAAAAATATTGATAGATGCTTACAAATTCGACAATTAATTTCCGATATGCCAACATATACTCACAACCTGTATTTAACCCAATGTCAATAAATTCGTGTGATGGTTCTTATTTGTATGTTATCACCTATTTTAAGAAATTCAATGATGATTTTTTTAAAACAACTTAAAATATAAAAAAATGAAATCTAGTTAAGTTGTTATAAGAAAGTAACAATTACTCACAAACTTAGATATCAACCCTTTTCTTCCTTGTCGTCCTGTTTTATGTGCTGAACGGGTTCCATTTTCTTTTCTTTTCTGCAAGAAGATACTTGAAAACTAATATTTAATGCTAAAATTTTTATTTTGTTGGTGTCCTATGATTTGGCATATTAGTATACCAAATGACAAGGCAACATGGAACCAGTCTTTGGAGTGCTAGGACCTAGCCTTCTTGGACTCAGAGAGGGATCTCTCTATTTTTTTTCAAAGGATATGAACTTGTTTTCTTTGTAGGGTTGATTTTAGGCTAGTTATTAAGTGTGAGGTTTTGTTGTTTGTTTTGGTTGGGTATAATTATCAAGAATCATAGGTAGAATGAGGAAATCTCTAATTCATTGGGCAATGGAGTCTGATGGAATTCATGATAAGTTCATCAATGTATCGGGGACAATCATAGGGAAAATCTAACTTGGCCAGTGGATCTTTACAGTTTTAAGGGTAATGAGATGGACATCAATTGTAAGAATGAAAAGTAGGGTAAAGGGAAATTAAGAGTCCTTTATCATATGCACTTCTCAACAAAGGGACTTAAATATCACAAAACATGAAGAGGCAATCAATAGACAAGGCAAGCCATAAATTCTACAATCCGAACTTCAGCAAATAATAATTCAAGACAAAGTTTTCCAATGAAATATAGAAGGCGAGAAACTCATTTAACTTCTAGCGATTTCACCTTCAAGGACAAAAAACACTTAAGACACACATATAACTATAATCAGAGAAGAGGGAACTCCTAAACATCCTTCATTATAGTTATGATGATCACTAAAACAATTAGTTAAGCAAGTACAAAGGGTATGATCGAAACAAAACCTCTTTGGCAGAATTTAAAGAATGGTACTTTAGAGAGAGACTTCAAAAAACAATGTTTAAGTGGCAGCAAGTAAGCAGGGAAAACCATAAATCATGCTTGATACCAACTGTATTCAACTATTTATGAAATAAACAGGCTTATGGGTTCTAGAGAGAAATTAAGAATTCTCTAAAATGTCATAGCAGAAGAAAAAATTAAGTTAGTGAAGAATAAACAGAACTAAGGTGCTTTCAAAAGACATTTATTAGCCTAAAAATTTTATTCTACTACAACATAAAAAGGTGGAAACATAATGAAAATAGGAAATAACAATAGAAAATTAGAAGCACTTCACCAACAACCAAGCTCAGCATTCTAGTTATCTAGCCTCCTCCATCAACAAACAAATCAGGACATCCACAAGTTCCAAGACATCAATTTCTTTTTAACTTCCAAGAGACTATGTATTACTTCAAAGAATCATCAAATGCCAACAAGATAATGAGTTCAGATGCGGTATTTATGCTGCAATGAGGAGATGAAGTTAATCTAGGGTTTGAGTGTCATTTATTATAGAGTTAATGAGTTCCCAACCTTGAAGACCATGCAAGGCTCAAGGCAGGAATATCTGCAGATATTTCTCTGAATAATAACTTCTATCTTAACTCCTAAGGAAAAATAGGTGAAATGTTTGACTTTAAGGCCTTTTCATAACTGTTACAATAATTGTCTCACAGATATAAATATCTATGACTCAGCCTAATAACTACTAACTGCCTTATTGAAGGAAATAAAGCACTAGGTAGCAAAAATATCTTTTGAGAGGAGTAACTGCCATAGGCTGAGTCATTGGAATTTGTCTTGGGTTAATCTGCCCTTTGTTTCATTTTTAATTTTTGTCATATAGGCTTTAAAACTCTATCTTTGTATTTTACTATCTGCTCTTTATCAATTTTTCTTCAATCTGTTTGATCTTTCTGTTATGTTCCTTTGATCTTTGATTTGTTTCTTTTGATCCTTTGCCTTTATCCTCTTTTGTCTTTCCACTGTCTTCTTTCTTTCTTTTGACCTTAATCAATCTGCCTTTTCTTTAATCTTCTATTCTAATTAGCTAACCCTTTGTTTTATCTTCTAATTAAGATTATCCCTTTAACTCTTCTACTTTCTTCCTTTGTTGTTTCTTGATTGTTTGTGTCTTCGGTGTGTAGGGGAGGCTGCTCTTTGTAGCTGGAGGTTCATTTGATCCATCAATGATCATGTTTCATCGATGACCGATCTCGATGCAGAGCCTCTGTTCCTTTTATTTTGAATAAAACAACTGGATCGTCACCTAGTAACTAAATCAAATTTTTGGACTGTGGGAGGGTATGGTGGCCCTTTCTGCCATTAAACCTGCACAAAACATGAATTTATTAGTTAAAACCATGCGGGAGAGGGTTTCACTGTGTTTTTCGGGGTTTGGAGCTATCAGGAGGCGATTGTAGAGGGAGAGAGGGTGCAAGAGGCAGGGCTCCAAAGGCGGAACCAGGTGGAAATTCGAATGGAGGCGGCGAATTTGAATTTTGGCGTGGAGGGAAAAAGTGGTTTTCAAAAACCGGAGTGGTTTATCGTGCGAGTATAAGGCAATAAGTGGTTTAAGGAAATGGGCGTGCGATACCACTGAGCGATCAACGCAGGGCAGGCGAAAATCGCCTATTTCACATGGGTCATGAATCTTTAAACCCATCGCGACTTTTTATGCGATACACATCCTGGGCTGCCGGATCTTAGGGAATGAGATCGACGGTGCGAAATGAGTTGGGAGAGCAGTGAGCAAGTTGTGGGAGTGGAGTGGAAGACAGGTGTCAGGCTATGGTTGGATGGTAGGGTGAGTGGAAAGCGGGGCCCGGGGTTTTGAAATATTAACGAAATGCGTTAATATTTAAGGTTTAAGGGGGGGGACGTTTGGTGTTAATGAGAGGCGGGCCCTCCCTTTAATATTTCGAAGGCTTGGGGGCATTTACAATAAGTTTGAGAGGGTTTAATAAAAGGAAAAGGGGCAGAGTTCTATTTAAATAATGAAGGGGCTAATAATAAGTGGAGGTCAAGGTCTTATGTGGTCAAAGGGGGCTGGGGCTTTAAGAGGACAAAGGGCTTAAGCCCTGTCCTTTGCAAGGAGCAATTTTTACACATAAAACGAGGTTTTATGTATAATTCAAAGGACCTTATAGGATAAATTTTAGCTTTAAACAATGTAAAAGGGGATTTTTTACATTGTTTAATATGTCAAAGGAGACATGATGGATGAGGGGTCTGATGAGGGTTTCTTAGGAATGGAAAAAGTGGGCTTTTCAGAGGAAAAAGGTTATGAATGAGAGTGAAAGTTAGGTGATAAAATGTGGCAAACAGGCCCAATAGTGAAGTTCTTTTTGGTAGCAGAGGGGCACATTTTTTAGGAAGCAGAGAAAGGAGAAAATTAGTGAAGAATTTTGACTTAGGATAATGAAGGCAGTGATATTTCTAGAACTCACAATATTTCTCAAATCTCATTTCTAGAAATACAGTATCATAATTTAGTCATCTTTTGGTATCAACAAAAATTACTGATGACTAACAATGGCTCCACTTGGGGAGGGCAGCTCCTTTTTGGAGGTGTCCAGAACT
This sequence comes from Pinus albicaulis, assembly GCA_034641835.2. Taxonomy (NCBI): domain Eukaryota; kingdom Viridiplantae; phylum Streptophyta; class Pinopsida; order Pinales; family Pinaceae; genus Pinus; species Pinus albicaulis. The sequence goes on along the minus strand of CM076578.1, from coordinate 1,740,999,374 downwards.
TTCAGTTTATCAAATCTTTGAGTTTTTGCAGACCAATGTCTTTCCATTAGGAAGATTTTTCTTCTTTTCACTTGCTGATATTTCTTTGAAGTGATAATCTTAACAATCTGCAACATATGATTCCTTCAACAATATTTCAACCTACCCTATCCTAATTTTCCTAATATTTTTTCTTCTTTGAGTGCACCTGAACTGGAAAACTCTTGACATTTTATTTTTGAAAATAGAAATAAAGTATCTACATCTATCCTTATTGCTTCCAAGAGTTCATATTAAACTAGTGAACTCTTTTTATTCTCTACCTACACTACTTGATTGCCAAGATTAAATTGTTTGGCAGTCTTGATTTTCTAAACTATTGACATGAAATTTAAAACATGGTTCAAATCAGGATTAGGCAGACTGACTTACCATGGTTATGGCATTGGAACAAACTGCATACAATCATTATTTTGCATAAAAAGTAACTTAGAAATATAAGGTTGTGATCTATTATTTGTAATGCATCCTTATCCTCCTCTTTGGTTATGTTTTGAGCATGTGGAACCAATATCTTATATTCCCTAATCTATCTTTCTTGATAAGTCAAGTTTTGAAATAATCTTTGACAATCATTGTTTTCACTAACTTATCAACATAAATTTAAAGCATGTTCAGCCATGATTAGGCTAGATGACTGAACAAGATATCATTTTGAATCAATAGTGGCATTTAGGCTTGCACACTTTTAGCAATGTTTTTTTTTTTTTTTTTGGGTATGGGGTTGTACCTCTTTTGAATTTTCCCTCTTTTTCTTTCTTTCAGTATTTTTGTACTTTTTTTCTCAAGATTTTCTCATGCAATTTTTATGTACAATGAATGAAATCTTTGAAGCTAATACTCTTGACAAAAATAGTGTTTGAGCATCCTGCCATTGACAGGACCTCCAAATAATTCTTCTCCATTCAGCCCTTGTAAAAAGAAAGAATTATGACCCCTAATTGAATGAATGATATAGGGCCCTTTCCACAAATTTTCAAATTTTCCATGCTTACCTCTGTCTTCCCTTCTAGAATCCCATTTCAAAACTGTATCTCCAACTTGGAAATTATTAGCTTGTTCTTCTGTCGAAGATTTTCTTGATACTCTTTTGAATTGTTTGTGTCCTTTTGTACACTTCCTCTCTTGTTTGCTGCAAATGAATGGTCTGATTCAGCCTTCTTTGCATGTCGTTTCCTTCTGATTGTACTTCTTGGAGAATTTTCATGACTGGAATTCCCAAGGATGTCGGGAAGACTGCATCCATGCCATATACCAACTGATAGGGAGACATATTGATGGATTTCTTGGCGGTTAGTCTATCAACCCATAAAGCATGAACTAGCTTACTATGCCATGATTTCTAATTTTGTTCCAAAATTATTTTGATAATGTTGATCAAGCTTTTGTTGGAGGATTCAGCAAGTCCATTTCCCTGGGGGTAGTAATTTGTGGAGTGCCCCAATGTGATATGATATTTATAGTAGAAATCAACCATTCTTTTGGATTTGAAGGGGACAACCAAATCTAGATAATATGTTGGTCTCAAGAAACTTAATAATGACTGAGTTAGTAGCATTCCTAGAAGGGATGGCCTCTATCCACCTGGTAAAATAATTTGTAGCAGTAAGGATCCACTTATGCTGGGCAGATGAGGTTGGGTGAATTTTTCCAATAAAATCTAAACCCCATTACCAAAAGGGAGCCTCAATACTGATGGTATGCAAAGGTAAAGGTAGGAGTTTTCTCTTGCCATCAAAAATTTGGCACTGATGGCAAGTCATGACTAGTTTTTTAGTATCAGGGAAAAGGGTCAGCTAGTAATAACCAGCTCTAAGAATATTGTTTGTTTTTTCTTTCCAGTAAAGATGTCCTCCACACTCTCCCTCATGTACTTCATGCATGATATTTCCTGCATCATTCTCAAGAAAGCATTTAAGCAATATGCCAATAGAATTTTTCCAGTACAACACTCCATCTAGAATGTAGTAATTTAAAGCTTTTTTTTTCAAGAATCTAGCTTTAGTTTTTGACAAAGAGGGAGAGGTATTGAGATAAAGAAGAACATATATGATATCAGCATACCAATATGAATTCATAAAATTTTCTTCAATGTATGGGGCAGTGAATTCTTCTTGTTCTTCTAAAACATCAACCATATTCATATCTAATGCTTGAAAATCTGATTCAGCCATGAATTTTTCCAATCCTTGTTCTTTAATTAGCTTGGTAGGCCTAGTTTCTAAATCATATTCTAAAATCAAAGAAATCCATTTTCTGCTTTTACCATTAGGGCCTTGATTTAGAATGTCCTTAACAACTGTATGTGGGACAAAAGAAATGATATGAGAGTGTAATATGTATACTCGGAAATATTTTAATGCTTTAATCAAGGCTAAGGCTTGTGTCTCCATGATGTTATATTTGAGTGGAGCATCTCTTAAGGCTCTATTGAAGAAGGATATTGGTTTTTCTTAGCCCATATTATTCTTTTGCAACAAAACTGCAGCAATGGTGTGTTTAGATGCAAATGAAAAAATGTGGAAATCCTTGATGAAATCAGGACTGATGAGAACTGGTGTTTGAGTGAGAACTTGTTTTACCAGTTCAAATGATTGTTTGGATTGTAAATTCCATTTAAATCATGTTTACCTTTTTAGAATCTTTGTGATATTCCTCAAAATTTTAGCAAGGTTAGGGATGAACCTTCTCAAAAAGTTGATCTTTCCTATGAAAGATTGCAATTCTTTGAGGTTTCTAGGATGGTTGATTTTCAATATGCCTTCAATCCTTTTGGGATCTACTTTGATTCCTTCTTCAGAAATTATGTGGCCAAGGAGGTTTCCTTCCTGGAGACCAAAGAGTGTTTTCTTGGGATTTAAGGACAAGCCACATTTCCTACATTTCTCAAAAACATTTCTCAAAAGGACTAAGTGTTCTTTATCAGTTTTGGAGAAAACAGTGATGTCATCAAGATAGATGATTATGAAATAGCCTATGTCTTTTGAGAAATATATGTCCATGGCCCTTTGGAATGTATCCCCTACATTCATTAAACCAAATGGCATTTTAACATACATGAATTTACCCCCAGGTGTGGTGAAATAATTTTTGTCTTGATCACTTGGTAGTACTAACACTTGGTTGTAGCCTAAAAAACCATCCAAGAATGAGATTCTCTTAGATCTGACCACCTTTTGGAGTATGTGATCCATTTTAGGTAAGGGATAATTATCTTTCAGGGAGGCTTTATTCAGATTTATAAAGTCAATGCAAAGCCTAATTTCCCCGGTCTTCTTCCTAACAGATACAAGGTTGGAAACCCACTGTGAATATCTAAGGGGAACTATGATCCCAGCATCATACATATTTTTTATCTCTTTCTCAACTAAAGGTAATAAAACAGGGTTTATCCTCCTCAGTTTTTGTTTGAAAGGTTTCTGATTTTCCTTAAGAAGGATTTTATGTTGAATAATGATAGTATCATATGATTTCAGATCTTTGTATCCCCATGCAAACACATCTCCAAAATCTTTAAAGAGTGTAATATATTCCTATTTTATATGAGTAGGAAGAGTGCTAGATAACTTGATCATTTTGGGTTCACTCATGTTGCCTATCTTATGTTTTTCTACATTATTTTCTGTAGGCTCCATCTTTGGTTTCTTTGCTACATCATTGAGGTCGAAAAGCTCTTCTAATGGTGTAAGGCCCTTGGTATTGAATCATCTTTGCATTGTAAAACGTCAAGGTCCCTTTGATCTAAGTTGCCATGTAATTATGCCTTATAAAGATGTTCAAATTGATTTATATCAGCAGTAGAGGATAGCTCTGTTTCAGGGACTTGTTTTTCATCAAAACAATATTCTTTATGGCTTGAGCTAGGAGTTGGTATAGCAAAATCATTTTTAGACTACAGAAAATCATCAATGTGTTTATCTCCCTCAAACACTTGCCAATAGTTTTCATTGTCAGGGACTGTAGGCCTATTTTTTACTTTGAAAGTGAACAATTCATTTACATGGGGTATTTGACAATTGCTAGTAGTAAAGGCAAGCTCATTTTCAAGTTTATTTTGAGCTCTAGGGATGAAAGTGAGTTTATATTTTTCAAAAAAAATTAGGAGATATAGGGCAGCATTCCTATATTCTCTTAATCTGGGGTCTTTTGCTGAATAATCCCCTTTATTTGCCTAATAATCAGCTCTGAATATCCTTGGATTGATATTTTCTTCACTCCTAAATCTTTGAGCAAATGTAGGCCAAGAAGGAGAGCTTCATATTCTACAATGTTATTAGTGCATTGGAAATCAAGTTTGTAGGAATGTCCTATGTTTGTATTATGTATCCATACACCAACTCTAGAACCAGCTTTGCTACAAGAGCCATCAAAGCTCATTGTCCAAAGTGTTTCTATCTCTTGCTCACTATCATTTTGCAATTCAAGGATATTAAAGTTTGAGTTGTTATGTTTTTCATTTGAGGGTAGATTTGGCTGTTCAGGTGGGCTTAAATCTTTCTTATTTTCCTTTTCTTGTTTTTTGATTTCATCTTCATTGTACAAGATAAAGGAATCTAGATCTGAATGAATAGAATAAATAGGAGTGTTATTTGGCCTATCTATGTTGCTTACCATATATTTCATATGAGATCTCTGTATAGTCTTCTTGTTTAGTTAAAAACTGGAATGGTAGCATAAGACATGTCCATTTGCAGGCTCCCCTGAAGTCTGGCTCCTCATGATCTGGATAGAAGCATGCCATACTTTGGGGGAATTTTAGCAACAACTATGTCCATAACTAGACCTTTAGCAGGAATTTGTGCTAGGTTGACACATAAATCCTTGATCAGAACTAAACACTTGACTCTGCTTGAATGAAAGGAATACAGGTGTTTGTATGGTTTAATAATTTCTATGCCTAATCTCTCCATCACCAATTTTGGCATAAGGTTGTGAGAGGCACTAGAGTCTAGCATGGCATTGTGTAAGATCTTATCATGTATATTTAAGCTGACATAAAATGGAGGGATGGATCCTTCTTGGTATTTTCCTTCTACTTCAAGACCAAACAACAACTATGGTTTATCATCTGTCATGTTTAAAGTATTAGTATCATTTCCTATATTCAAAGCTTTCAAAACTTGATTTTTATATACATCCTAGGTTACTAGTTCAGCTAAGGGTATGCTAATTTTGATCTTGGCAATTTCTCCCTCAAGGCTGAATGAGACTAGTGTCTTTGACATATTTACATCTGATTTTCCAAACATAGTCTTTTCAGCAATTCTGATTTGCTGAGTTTTATTAGGACTATTATTTTGGACAGATTTCTTAGGGCCACTAGCAGAAGTACTAGGGCAGCTTGGGTCAACACTTGGCTAACTAGTTTTGTCTTTTTTTAGATCAGTTTTTCCAGCCATAGTGTTATAATTGTTTGATTTCTTTTAAGAAATATTTTCTAAGGTATTCCTAATAGTAGTTTCAGTGTTTTTATTCTTGGAGGTCTCTTGGTTCTTTTTGCTTCTAAGATCATATTGTCTATGTACCTCCATTATAGAATTTTCAAACCCCAATTGGTAATATTCAGAATCCTCATGATTTTTTTCAGTTTGTTCTGATGAGAAGAATCCTTGTTCTTCTTTAGTGAGGAAAGCATCACCCTCACTGTCAGATCCTATCAAATTCACATGATTTTTTTCCAACCTTTCTATCTCCCTTCCTTCTTCTTCATTTACATAGTTTTCTTGGAAATGAGGCATAATTTGTTGGTCATTATCTCTTTTTCTATTTTGAATAGGATCTCTTCTGAAATTTGGATTTCTATTTCTGTTCTGGGGATTTACTTGGTTCTCCCTAGGAGGTACTCTATCAGTTAAGTTTATCTTTTCCAGCATTCTTTCCATTACCCTTACTAAGTTATCAATTTTGGCATCAGATGATGAGGTTGATGCCATTTTTTCATCTTTGTATGTCACTCTTTTTTCTAATTTTAACCTAGCTCTTTTCTCAATAATATTTTCTTCTACACTTATATATCCCCTCTGCATATCTTCTAAATTCAAGGGGTCTCTTTCTCTTAACTGATAGGCCATGTCTGGGTCAAATCCCTCTGAAAATCTTGCTAAAGCTAAGCCTAGCGGAGGTTTCACGTTTGGGGGAAGTGCATTGTAAAAAATATTGAATCTAGTGCAATAATCTTGGACACTTTCCTCAACATTTCTTTTAAGGTTGCTATATTCTGAAAGGATTTGGAGAGGGTTCTTTTTAATTTCCCATTTTTTTATGAATGTTTGGTATAAAGAAGGGAGATCATTTATGCAATTAGGAGTTAAGCTTTTAAACCATTTTTTGGCTTCTCCTCCTAAACTTTGAGAAAAGATTCTCATATTAATGGTCTCTTTTTCTATTTCCATGTAATCAAAGCCATCATCCATTCTATCTAAATGTTGTTGGGCAGTAGTAGATTCAGTTCCAGTGAAATGAGGAATTCTGGATTGATAATGATTTGGTAAAGGAACCAAAGGTTTTGGTAACACTAATGGGGCATACCATGTTGCCATGATAGGAGTAAATGGAAGATTTAAAAGAGGTGGGTTTGTGGAAGGGAAAGTGGGATGAAATGGAGTATTGTGAATGGTGGATGTGTGGATGGGTGTGGTGGAAGTACTTGGACCAACAAACTGGTTATGAGCAGATTTGTTATGGAAGGAGCTAAAGTGATGGAGAAACTAAAAATCAAGAGAAGTGGAAGGAGATACTTCTCTACTTGAACTCTGCTGCAAATCTATGGGCTCAAAGTTAGTCTAGTCAATATCACTATGTGACTTAGTTCTAAATAGGTTCTTTGAATGGCATAATTCAAACTGAAGATATTTCAAGACTGTAAGGTTTTCAGGGACAGATATTGTTCTTTGGATAGTCCTATCAGTAGTTAAATTTCCAGCTCTAAAATTTTCCACAAAATATTTTTTGGATCATCAACTATGGTAGAACGATTAGGGTTTGGATGAGATCTGGTATTGATCCTATGTGAAGCCAGATTTCAAACTCAAAATTTGGAGAGGCTGAAATTTTTAGGGTTGTTTTCATAAGGTTGACCTCTCACAGTGTTTAGTAAACTTCTAAATTATGGGACTAGGCTTTTGAACTTCTTAAGGCTAGTTTGACATAAACCTAATAGAGTCTAAAGAAAACTAGTGAAGTAATAGACCTACTGGAGGCTAGTGGAGTCACCGGGTTAGCTATTTTGAAGGTAAATGTATATGGTCCACCACCAATAATTGACAAAATACCAATCTAGGGATGTTTTCTTGGGTTTTTCTGAGTTTATTTTCTATAGTCCTAAGGTTGTAAGAGTAATCTACACTTGAATCATCATTTATCTAAGATGGTGAAACAAGAAAAGTCTAATCTATGGATATCAGCTTAGTTTTGTATGATTGATAATGGTTTCTGGAGTCCTAAGGTGAACTTAGTTTATCACTGACTAAGAAAGGTCCCACCGTGATTGCCAGAATGTTGGTGTCCTGTGATTTGGTAGATTGGTATACCAAATGACAAGGCAACATGGAACTGGTCTTTGGAGCCCTAGGACCTAGCCTTCTTGGACTCAGAGAGGAATCTCTCTACTTGTTTGCAAAGGATATGAACATGTTTTCTTTGTAGGGTTGATTTTAGGCTAGTTATTAAGAATGAGGTTTTGTTGTTTATTTTGGTTGGGTATAATGATCAAGAAGCATAGGTAAAATGAGGAAATCTCTAATTCATTGGGAAATGAAGTCTGATGGAATTCATGATAAGTTCATCAATGGATTGGGGAGTATCATAGGGAAAATCTAACTTGGCTAGTGGATCTTTAAAGCTTTAAGGGTAATGAGATGGACATCAATTGTAAGAATGAAAAGTAGGGTAAAGGGAAATTAAGAATCCTTTATCATATGTACTTCTCAAAAAAGGGACTTAAATATCACAAAATATGAAGAGGCAATCAATAGATAGGGAAAACCATAAATTCTACAATCCACACTTCAGCAAATAATAATTCAAGCCAAACTTTTCCAATGAAATATAGAAGGCAAGAAACTCATTTAACTTCTAGTGATTTCACCTTCAAGGACAGAAAACACTTAAGGCACACATATAACTGTAATCAGAGAAGAGGGAACTCCTAAAAATACTTGATTATAGCTATGAAGATCTCTAAAACAATTATTTAAGCAAGTACAAAGAGTATGATCGAAAAAAAACCTCTTTGGAAGACTTTAAAGAATGGTACTTTAGAGAAAGACTTCAAAAAACGATGTTTAAGTGGCAGTAAGTAAGCAGGGAAAACCATAAATCATTCTTGATACCAACTGTATTTAACTATTTATGAAATAAACAGGCTTAGGGGGTCTAGTTAGCAATTAAGAATTCTCTAAAATTTCCTAGTAGAAGAAAACATTAAGGCAGTGAAGAATAAACAGAACTAAGGTGCTTTCAAAAGACATTTCTTAGCCTAAAAATTTTATTCTATTGCAACATAGAAAGGTGGAAACATAATGAAAATAGGAAATAACAATAATAGATTAGAAGCACTTCACCAACAACCAAGCTCAGGGATCCAGTGATCTAGCCTCCTCCATCAACAAACAAATCAGGACATCCACAAGTTCGAATATATCAATTTCTTTTTAACTTCCAAGAGACTGTGTATTACTTCAAAGAGACATCAAATGCCAACAAGATAATGAGTTCAGATGTAGTATTTATGCTACAATGAGGAGGTGAATTTAATCTAGGGTTTGAGTGTCATTTATTACAGAGCTAATGAGTTCCCAACCTTGAAGACCATGCAAGGCTCAAGGAAGGAATATCTGCAGATATTTCTCTGAATAATAACTTCTTTCTTAACTCCTAAGGAAAAATAGGTGAAATGTTTGACTTTAAGGACTTTTCATAACTGTTACAATAATTGTCTGGCAGATATAAATATCTCTGACTCAGTCTAATAACTTCTAAATGCTTTATTGAAAGAAACAAAGCAGTAGGTGGCAAAAATATATTTTGAGAGGAGTAACTTCCATAGGTTGAGTCATTGGAATTTGTCTTGGGTTAACATGCCCTTTGTTTCATTTTAATTTTTGTCATATAGGCTTTACAACTATGTCTTTATCTTTTACTGTCTGCTCTTTTCAAATTTTCTTCAATCTGTTTGATCTTTCTGTTTTGTTCCTTTGATCTTTGATTTGTTTCTTTTGATCCTTTGCCTTTATCCTCTTTTGTCTTTCCACTGTCTTCTTTCTTTCTTTTGACCTTCATCAATCTGCCTTTTCTTTAATCTTGTTTTTTAATTAGCTAACCCTTTGTTTTATCTTCTAATTAGGATTATCCCTTTTAACTCTTCTACTTTCTTCCTTTGTTGTTTCTTGACTGTTTATGTCTTCGGTGTGCAGGGGAGGTCACTCTTTGTAGCTGGAGGTTCATTCGATCCATCGATGATCATGTTTCATCGATGATCGATCTCGATGCAGAGCCTCTATTCCTTTTATTTTGAATAAAACAACTGGATCGTCACCCAGTATCTAAATCAAATTTTTGGACTGTGGGAGGGTATGGTAGCCCTTTCTGCCATCATACCTGTACAAAACATGAATTTATTAGTTAAACCCAAGCTTGAGAGGGGTTCAATGCGTTTTTTGGGGTTTGGAGCTATCGAGAGGCGATTGCAGAGGGAGAGAGGCTGCAGGAGGCAGGGATCCAAAGGCGAAATCATGTGGAAATTCAAATGGAGGTAGGGAATTTGAATTTTGGCATGGAGGGGAAAAATCGTTTTAAAAAATCGGAGTGGTTTATCGCGTGGGTATAAGGCGGTAAGTGGTTTAAGGCGATGGGCGAATGATACCACTAGGAGATTGACACGTGGCAGGCAGAAACTGCCTATTTCCCATGGTTCGTGAATCTTTAAACCCATCACGAGTTTTTATGTGATATACATCCTGGGCTGTCGTATCTCAGGGAATGAGATCGACGGTGGAAAATGATTTGGGAGAGCGGTGAGCAAGTGGTGGGAGCGGAGTGGAAGACAGGTGTCAGGCTATGGTTGGATGGCGGGGTGAGTGGAAATCGGGGCCCGGGGTTTTGAAATATTAACAAATTTTTTTAATATTTAAGGTTTAAGGGGGGAACGTTGGGTGTTAATTAGAGGCAGGCCCACCCTTTAATATTTCGAAGGTTTTGGAGCATTTACAATAAGGTTGAGAGGGTTTAATAAAAAGAAAAGGGGAGGAGTTTTAATTAAATAAGGAAGGGGCTAAGAATAAGTGAAGGTCGAGGTCTTATGTGGTCAAAGCGGGTTGGGGCTTTAAGAGGAAAAAGGGCTTAAGACCTGTCCTTTGCAAGGAGCGGGTTTTACACATAAAACAGGGTTTTATGTATAATTTAAAGGACCGGATAGGATAAATTTTAGCTTTAAACAATGTAAAAGGGGGTTGTTTACATTGTTTAATATGTCAAAGGAGAAATTATGGATGAAGTGTCTGATGAGGGTTTTTTAGGAATGGAAAAACTGGGCTTTTCAGAGGAAAAAGGTTATGAATGAGAGTGAAAGCGAGGTGATAAAATGAGGGAAACAGGCCCAATAATGAAGTTCTTTTTGGTAGCAGAGGGGTATATTTTTCAGGAGGCAGAGAGAGGAGAAAATTAGTGAAGAATTTTGACTTGGGATAATGAAGGTAGTGAGATTTCTAGAACTCACAATATTTCTCAAATCTTGTTTCTAGAAATCCAATATCATAATTTATTCATTTTTTCATATCAGCAAAAATTACTGATGACTACATATTTATTGTACCTAATCATCGAAAAATTCAATGATTACATATTACATTTGAAGCATGTTGTTGTTGAGATGGCTCCTCCTACAATGAAATTTTGTCCATTTCTTTGACCATCTCCTTGTACACCTTTTTGGACATTCCTACTGGAATATTTTTTATATTAGCTCGTTCATCTTTTGAGATTTTCAAAATCTTCCTGAAAATGTAACATGACAATAAACTATTTAATTTTTATATTGATAAATGAAAAGTAAATATAACAAAAGTGATATTTATAAATAATTCTAGAAAAAAACATTTTAAAGGAATATTAATTTTTCATTCCTTCCTTTTTGTTGTTGTATGTTTTTGCTATTAAAAGTCTGAAATGTCTCATTGACCAATTCTCTAGAAACTCTTCCTGTAGTTTAGATCAAATTTGGTTCTTGGAATCATTGGATTGATTTTTCTATTGTAAGTGGTAAGAATGTCTATACATTCATTCCACTAGATCCCTCAAACATTTGTAAAAAAATTTCCCCCTTTTGTTAACCTCCAGCACCACTCCAGATGAGCTAAGAAGCAATTAATTTTCATTTGCATGTTCTATTTTTTTCTTTTCTTAGAACAACATTCCTTTTATGAATTAATTGTCCTTGTAGAACATTAAACAGATGTAAATTAATAGATTGTTTGAAACATGTTATCTAATAATTTATGTATGTTATTAATGAAAATTTAAAAAAAAGAAAATCATATTGGATCGATAGTATTTTTTCATTCACCTGATTCATCCTTTTGAAATTTTTCCATCAAGCTTTTACGCTCTTCTGGTCCTAGATCAAAAATAATCTTATCGATCTTTATCATTTTGTGGCTTTACATGATACACAGTAAACAATAAATATTAGTTAAACTTACATATAGTTCAAAAATAATATTTTTTGTAAACAATTTACAAAGAACATGCCGTTTTTGCTTTTCTTCATGTGTTATTAGTATTTTTGTTACTTGATCTCTTGTCAGCCATTTCTTTATCAATATGAAACTTGTACCATATCATTCATTAATATATTTTATAAATAAATTGTTAAATTTTCAGGTTAAAAAAAATATATCAAGAAATTGGTGTTCTTTTCATGGTGTACGCACCGACGTCAGTGCATGGTGGTCTTATAAACACATGCCCAAATGGTATAAAACACCATACGGTGCTCTATTGCAACAAGGAGCACTGATGCATTACAGGTCAACTACCACACCGATTAACATAGAAAAAATAATAAAATTTTCTATGGTTAGCTTTTGTAGCATATGGTGTCGTGGAGGGGGCGGTGCAACCTATCTTATAAACGCCCCTCACAAGCAAGGGACCACCATACGGTGCTCTCTGTCAACTAGGAGACTAGGTATGGTGCGTTATATATTACATGGTGCACCGATTAAAAAAATATTATTTTTTTTTTGCGAAACAGTACGTTTGCGGTGCACCATAATGAAATAGCGCACCGGTGCCTTATTTTACATATGGTGCACGTATTAAAAAAAAAAAAAATTATTTTTTTATCAAACAATACGTGCGTGTTGCACTGGGATAATACAACACACCGATGCGCTAGGTTATGTCGTGTGCACCTATTAAAAAAATTATGTTTTTTAAAAATTCGCGCAAGGTCCGACATGGATTGGGATCCGACTATGCAAGTCGTCCCGTGGGTTGGATGTCATAGGCCTATATAGAGAAATACAAAACTTATAAATATAAAATGAAAAGCCCTAATTCTGAAATCACAGAAACAGGGAGAAGAAAGGGAAGAAACAAAAAGAATGAAGGGTTTAGGGTAAAAATGGATTTTTTTTTATTTTTTTTTTCTGAAAATGAACAACAAATTGAAATTTTTTACTTACTGCGTAAAAAAACTACAGAAAAAGTAGAAAAACCAATAAAATTTAATCATGAGATCGTTTGAAATTCTATGCTACAGGGTTTGAATCACCAGAGGTTTGGAATTATGATTGTCTAAACACTTCTATTCAAACATACACTGTTCCACAGTACTCTCGTGCTCTCTTACTCTAGGTATGTCTCCTGCAAATATCCAGCTGAAAAGTTTTGCAAAAATAGTGAAATAATGAAAATGGTTTAGCATTTAAGGAATTGTTTTATGAAATTATATTTTCGAAAATATTTTTCCGCCCATTTTTCAATTTACCACTTTTTTTCACTTAAAAAAAAAGATTTGTGCTTTTTTTCTTGTGGTTATTCGTCACCGATGTGTCTCTTAATAGAACCACACCAGTGTGTCCGTTGATAACACGGCACCGGTGTGAAGTAAATATAACACACCGATGTGGTTATCTATACATTAGCACTGATAACAAGAAGTCCATTTTTAAGGCACCGAAATTACTTTTAGGTGTGTACACCAAAATTTATTGTTGATTTTTCTCAAATGTAGGGAGAAAATATCATAATAATATCGAATGGACAATTCTTCAAAATCCAGTTCATTCCATAATATTTCTCAAATTCCATCGCGGAGTTCTCCATATCCATCTCGAGACGTAATATTTACTTCAGATTTTATTTATATTTTCATTATCTAATTGAATTTATGTTTTTTATCCATGTCAATCATGCATAACTTAATTAAATTTATAATGTATACAAATTTTCAGGTTCATGTAGATTCAGAATCGAGTTCATATGCACAAAATATTCAAACAACACCAAAACGTCGAAATCTCTTATCAGGAGCAACATACCACAAGGCGCATTTGGTAGATGAAAATGGATAGCCGCTTCACCCTACCAATTGTAAAAATATTGCATCTTCTAGCCACAATCCTGGGACAATGATGGTAATGATTATAATTGTTTGGTATATTGATTAATTTAATTATTTCAAATTTAAACCAATTAATCATGCAATATTGTCAACGTGCTTACTAATTGATATCATATATTTTGTAAGAATCATGTTCAAATATTTTTTTTTAAATTATTAGGATTCTAGTGATGATGAGAAACCTACCTACCATCTTCTGTTTCACCCCATGACAGTGTCAAATCAAGAGAATATTGAATTAAGAGAAAAAAATAAGAGAGGAACGATGCCAAGTATGGTTGAATCAACCACCAATTTAATTCCCGCTACCTCCATATTCACCAATTAGGAATGACTACAACAATAGTAATTCTTCACAAGCTAGAAATGGAGGAAATCAAATAGAGGTTGGTAGGGATGATTACTTAAGGGATACGACTGCCATGTAGACAATGTTGTTAGATGCACTCCAAAATGACGATCAGCTAGGGGATGATGCTCATATCGCTGACACCTTTTTCGAAAGCCTTAAATTTGCTTCCACCAACCCTCTCTTTGGACCTAGAAGTCGGTCAAAGTCTACCTCATTGGGGACAATGATGTTATTGTACAACTTGAAAGCAAAGTTTGGCTTGTCGAATGCATGTTTCTCGGAAATTTTGAGGTAAGTTACCATAAATTCCGCCTCTATATAAATTTTAGAAATATAATCAGTACACAATGAACATTACAAATGGTCAATTTTATGAACATTAATAATTATATCAGCATTAATGTACATTTATTAATATTTTCCATGATCACCAAATACAGGTTATTCAAAGATAAGGTTCTTCCAAGTGATAATGTCTTTCCCGGTAGCTGCAAAGAGGCAAAGAAATTGTTGAAAATGTTGGGTGTTGAGTACATATCATATCATGCATGTCCAAATGATTGTATTCTATATAGAGGATAATATGCAGAAAAAGAGATATGTCTGAAATGTGGGCATGAAAGGTATGATAAATAAAAAAAAAGGGTAAATCACGTGGTCCTCCTTTTAATATATTGAGGCACATGCCTATAATCCCAAGGATTCAAAGGCTCTTTCGTTGCAAAGAATTAGCTATGTTGCAGGGATGGCATGCCTCACACAGAAGTGAGTTGGGAGTTATGCGAATATCAACTTATTCAACAGCCATGAAGCATATAGAGGATAAATGGCCCGAAAAATTCAAGGATGAAGTACGAAGTCTAAGACTCAACATATCCATGGATGGTGTCAACCCATATTCCCTCCACAACATCAACTATTCTGTTTGGCCTATAGTAGTGATAAATAACAATATCCCCCCATGGTTGTCCTTGAAGAATGAACATATTATGTTGGCTCTCAAAATCCCTGGTAGAAGACAAGTGAAGAATATGGATGTCTACTTACAACCACTGGTAGATGAATTGAAGGAATTATAGGATGGGATAAATGTGTACGATATATCAAGACCCATAATAGTAGAGAGGAGTTTTACGTTGTATGGCATATGTGCTTACATGACACATGATTATCCGGGCTTAGGAGTTTGCTCTGGTAAATTACATTTTTATTGATTTGTTTATATACGTAACAACATTCTTTCACATATTAGTTATTTAATTCATTGTAATTGTTTTGATCTTCATGATATTCTTTAACGTGCCATGCATATAAATTGTATACAATAATCTCGCAGGTCTTGTAACAAAGGGTATTTTGAATGTAAATGTTTTGGACCTTCTCTGAAAGCTAGATAGTCCAAGGACTTACAAAATCCAGTGTATGATTGCTCCAAGGTATTCCTCCCAGAGGAACACCCTTACATAAGAGCAACATCCACTTTCAATGGTAAACAAGAGAGAACCCAAAGGCCTCCAATAATGACACCAGCTGAATGGCTTAGATAATATCATAGAGAGAAGGAGAATGAGTTCATAGAAATGTTTGATTCAAATGGGGAGCCTATGTTCGATGATCCAGAATTCTTCGACACCTGTGTTGAGAAATTTCCCATTAGGATGAAAAGGAAATCTATCTTTTATAACCTCCCATATTGGGAGCACCATAAGTTTTCCCACTTATTAGACCCCATGTATATATTTAAAAATGTTTCATCTTCTTTATGGAGGCACATATCATCGTAACAAAGTGACACATTAGCTATTAGGAAATTTCTTATTACTTCAAAAACTAAAGAGAAACATTGCCCAAGATGATTAGAAAGTACAGGATCAAAGGCAGGCATTGGTCCCTATAATTCATGGTATTTCAAAGAAGGTGATGTCCAATGGATTTTTAAAAAATATGATATTTCTTTGGCAAAGGAAGTTATAATGGGTGTGAGGGTGCCATCTTCATACAGGTATTCACTATGGCACTGCTTCACCGTGGCTGACCATTTGTTGGGGTTGAAATCACATGACCATTTGAATATTCTAAGAGTATGTATAATGTCAAAAGCATGATTTTATTATTTGTTATATTAATAAATTTTATCCCATGTGGGGATCATAAAACATAACTAATTTTGTATATTATTGCACATGTTTATAACTTTGCAGTGTCATTATCCTTTGTTCATGCATGGGTGTGAGAAACATGAATTCCCTCAAGACCTAGGAAGTGCCATATCTAAATTATCTGCATTTGTACGTTGAATCAAGTCAAAGGAGATTCATGTGGCTAGCATTCCACAGTGGCGTCAAGAGATATTTGAGATTGTTTGTATGTTTGAGAAGGAACTGCCGATGAGTTTCACGGACTTGCAGGTTCATCTTCTAATCCACCTAGTAATTGAGGTTGAATTAGTTGGGGTGGTTTCTTTTTTTTGGATGTTCTTCTTAGAGACATACATGAAGAAATTGAAAGGTTTTTTTCGACAAAGGGAAAAGCCCAAGGGGTCTATGGCAGAGGGGCACATATCATATGAGTCTTTCTATTATTCCAGTGCGTACATCAAGCAAATCGACAGCAGACCAAGTGTGGTGATTTGAGACGATGGAAGGTATGAAGATAAAAGAGAAGGGGAGTTGCTCCAAACAAGTGGAAAAAAGTGCTTGATAAAGAGTAAGTGACTTATAATTTTTCAAATTTACACAAAGTAAATATTCATGTTGAACTTCGATATAATGTATATTTGGATTGCTATGTACTATATAATGTCAATTTGATTTCATCAACGAAGGCAGAAATTGAAGGAATCAATAAATTCCTTCTTTACAATTTCGAAGCGACACAAATGTGGGTCGCATTGTATGAACAAAAGAGGGTGAAATGAAATAGTGACATGAAATAATTTAGACAGTTGAATGGTAGAAGTGTGCCTTATCCTGATCATTTAAAAGAAAATATGCCAAAAATATGCCCCAATGGTTGGGTTGATAACCAATTCAGAGAGAAATATGGTGCAATTGGTCATTACACGCATGCTAAAGAGGATGCGCTAAATGTAGGGATTGGGTGCAGCAACTAGGTAATAATCTATTTAATTTATATGTACATTTGAAACTTAATAATGCACCTTTCAAATGTAATTACATCTATATTTCATAGTTGAACTGTTGGGTTATTATAAGACACATGACACTATGATTTTTTAATTCTTTTATAATAGGTGCATTTGTTCCCATCTATGTGGGCATATGGACACCATTTTCACATAGAAAATTTCGATGATGGAAACATCACACAAGACTGTGGAGTGGAAGTCAAGTTCGATCAATCTTGTCGATCTAGCCACCATGATCAAAACCTAGTACGAGGGACATTAGGTTACATCGAAAAGATACAAGAGATCATTGAAGTGGATTTCTCTTCTTTGCAATGTGTTATTTTTAGGTGCAAGTGGTGGGACACCTTTGATCGGAATAATGTAAAGGAATATCGTGATAGTAGGCTGATATGTATCAACTCTAGAAAGATGTGTGATGAAGCTAAGAAGCCCTATGTTTCCCCAAACACTGCAACCAGGTGTTTTTTTACCCAGATGGGTTGGATAAGGATTGGTGGTTCGTATTGAGACATGACCCTAGATCAAAACATATTTTTGAGAACAATAGTGTTATCATGCCATGTGAGCTCGAAGATAAATAGGGTGATCATGAGAACTGAGAGTGATATGGTACCTATGTTATTTCATCAATATTTATACTTTTTAAGATGGGTTTTTCGAAACATTATAATATGTATTTTGAATTAATTGGTAATTTGCATTGTGTTAATGTTAAAATCAATATTTCACTTAATAATTTGCAATTATGTTGATCTCAAAAATAATGGCGTATTATATAAAAATTTTTTTTGTATGTAAGATCATAATAAAATAATGATAATTCTAAAGTACATGAATTTATTTTCATTATTGTCTAAACTTTATTATGTTACAAAAATTCATATTATTCTAGATTTATTATTTTACAATTATTTCAAATTTTACAAATTTTAAAATTTTAATAAAATCATTTCACATTAATACAATTAAAATTTTACAAATATTTTACATACAATTGCAATTAAAATTACAATTACAATTACAATTTTAGAATTTTGCCACAATTACAATTAAAATTATAATTTTACAATTACAATCATTTCACATTAATATGATAAAAATTTTACAAATATTTTACAATTAGAATTAGAATTAAATTTTAGAATTTTACATACAATTACAATTACAATTTTAAATTTTGCATAAAATTTACAATTTTAACACATTTTACAAATTTACATATATACCATTACAATTACAATTTTAGAATTTTACATACAATTACAATTACAATTACAATTTTACAATATCATGATCATTTAATATTAAATTAATTAATAAGCATCATGATCATGGTAACCATCATACAAACATCATATTCGACTAAAAAACACATTAAAATTCACTAACATCATCATGATCATGACCATCTAACAAAACACAATTAGCATTGTATAACATCATCGCAACACAAACATCAAATATACATCTCATGTCAAATAATTGCTATCACATACATATCTATCTACAAGCTGCAGATTAAATGAACATATCTAACATGACCTAACAATATACAAAACATGATGATCACCATCATGTAAATTAAGTACAACTGCAACATGAACATTATATATATATATATATATATATAATGTCAAAAATATACAACTATAATATAAATGTCATATATCAGCTGGTGGTACATCATCAATAGTAGTATTAGTCGAGGCCTGCTCAGCTAATGGTGTAGCCTAGACAAGCTCAGATACATGTTGATCATCACATGTTTGTTGATCTAGTACTCGCGCATCATGCTGATCAAGATCAATCGTCAGCTGCTCATCGTGATGACTAGACATGGTCGATAGTCCAACCTGCTCATGATCATAAGTACTACTAGATGTTGCAGGCTGCTGACTCGACATGGCCAATGGTCCAGCAAGCTGCTCATCTTGCGCAGCACGAGGTGAACGATGATCACTCCACTGATTGTGATCATCAGATGATGTGTCGCTGCTCACGGACTATCGATCATGTGTTGCGTCTTAACCATGCCTATAACATGCAAGGGCCCTCCTCCACCGCGTAACTAAGGTCGTAGCTCCTACGGCATGCCACATCAGGTTGTACATGTCATGCGGCACGCATCTCCACATATGTACCAGCCTACCATCAACCTGTATGTCTCTCATAGTAGCGGGCCTAACTCCTGCCTCAACAGAAAATGCATAGAGTTGGTCGCCCAACTCCATCCTCAATCTACTATCAAGCCTGCCGTGCCTCGCAAAAGGCAGTACCGGGGCACTAGCAAGAGCAGGTCTATCTGCACCAGTCTCATGATCCTTAGCATCTGCCATATCTTGATCGTCATCGGGATAACACCTCAATCATTTGGTGGCACTGGCATGTCCTCACCATCAAAATACACAATGTCTGCAAAATATCTACAAGTAAAAAACAATAATTAGACAATTTCATTAAAAAATTTAATAAAAACAAGTTAAAGAACATGTTATAAAAAATTTAAATAAAACATTAATATTACCTCTATCATCCAGTGGCTCGTCATCTTTGAAGAGGATGTTGGCACACCCTCACTAATCCAAACTAGCATAAGGATAGGGGACCATATCGAAGTGATTCTTGTCAACTCGCAACTCTAATGCATCATGCGATATCCTCATGGAAAACTCAGTCTTTCCCCTCTTGGGCATCATCTGCCCCCACATGTGCATTCGTGCATCTAGCATCAGCCTACAAGGATGTCGAACAAAAGTAGGCCTCATCTCTTGAAACCTCTCATAAAATAAACAAAATATCTCTGAAGAAAAAGGGAAGTTGACCCTCCCTTGTGCATGACCATGACATTTATCTAAGGTTGTACATAACTACCACAAAAAAATGGCAGACCACCTGACAAGTCTTGGCTCTTGTACTAAAGAATCAACATAATATAGAAGCAGGAAACTAATGTGTTTCGCGTCGTTGTTGTTATTTGAAATTGTCAAAATCACAAGTGAGAGGCACCTCACCTGCTCACTACCAAATGCAGCAATACATAACTGACCTCCGGAGACCGGAAAATATGAAGGAGATAGTATATTCGTGCTAATGTATCTCTGGGAGTACACCAACTAACTCCCTGCTGCATCACCAACTAGAACCTCTAGGAAGGAGGGAAAATCCACCCCTCTCCTTGATAGCCCTATATTGAAATAGATGTCCTCCTTAGTGGGCACGTACCACTGGTTAGGACCAACCCGGAAAGCCTATAGGTGGGAATTCCACCTACGAATAAGATGTCTCAAAAAAAAACCATGGCCCTTCAGGGAAGTAGCCTCCTCATAGAACTTAAGGAGGCCTACCTACCTTAAGCCCCTAGGTAGCTATTGTAATAGGACGAGGGTATGCATTTCTCTCCCTCTCTCATGCCTCCCACAAGCGAACCATGATATACTGGTCTAGATGTTGTTGTTGTTCCCTCTCTTCTCTCCTTTCACATCTCTGAATGATTGACATATTAAATACAATTTTTTTATTAAATGAGACATGTATTTATGAATATACATATATAATTTATTTATATTTTTAAAAGTCAGTGCACCCAAAAAAACAGGCATTCATCGGTAATGGTGTGTCTTTTGCTGTCGTGCACCGGTGGTGGTGCACTAGAAAATTTGCAGCGCACCGAAGGCAGTACACCTACAAATTTTCAACGCATCACCCTATTGGAATTGTTGCAAAGTCAATGGTGCGGTGGTATAATAGACCACACCATTGACTATCGACTAGTGTCGGGAGGGAAGTGCGTTAACCAAACTATATGCCCTGGGGCGTAGAGTTTGGTCAGCGCACCAACCTCCTGACATCAGTACATAGTCAACGGTGTAGTTATTTACCAGGCCGCATCGTTGACCATGTCAAAATTCCAGAATGCGGTGCTTTGACAAAATGACCCACCCCGGGGCGAATATTTCCATCAATGCACCGCATTGCCGCTATTCCACATGATCAATGGTGTGGCCTAGTAACCTACCGCATCGCACATTTTTTAAATTTTAAAATAGCACAGTGTGTCTTTTGGTACCACCCTGGAACTGATGTGGATACCGTTAGCACTGGTTGCGGTGCAGCTTGTCAAGCAACATCGTGAACCAGTGTGAGCCGAATGGCTCTAGTGCATCGCACGGGAAAATTTAAAAAAAAAAAGGTTAATTAGAATGTAATTTACAATTCTAATCCGCTAAAAGGCTTAATTATGGAAAAACAAGAAAAATACCTGTACATTTGGCCGACGAGGAGGCATATTCGCTGTAGAATTTGTAAAACTAAATTTGCTCACCGTTTTGCAAAATTCAAAATGGAGATGGTGGGAAATGCACAGGAGCAATTTGTGCAATGGGAACACCGATGTCAGGGCACCTCATACAAGGAAAATTTGCACCAGTGCTTGAGAGCTGTAGCGCACTAAAAAGTGAAAAATGTGGTTTTTTGGCCGTAATTTTTTTTATTTAACCCTGTTCTGGTGCACGGTTTTTTATAGGCGCACCGGTGCAGTTTATTAAGACTACACCGGGCTGTTTCACTTTTGGCATGGGGTTTTAGGATGCACCGGTGCAAAATATTTATAAAGCACTGGTGCGCTACAGTAATAAGATGCACCAAGTGGGTTTGTATGGAGCGCACTGTGTCCCGGTGTGCGAATGTTTTTTGTGCACCGGTGCTTTATCTAGTTGAATGCACCAGTGTGGTTTAGGATTATAAGCACACTGGAAGAAAAACATCTGAAAAAACCTCCACTTGCCAACCTCCTCTAGCAACCTCCGCTATTGATCAGGTGATTATGTCCAAGAGGGAAAAAAATGCTCAAATTTGGAACTACTTAGAATTGGTAACAAATTGATCGACCGAATAGTGTTCATCATTGCGATCTTGGAACCATGAATGACACTCAAATCCGATGTCGGATTTGAAAGATATTCAAGCTTTAAGTTTCACAATGACCTTCAAAACAACACCTTTGAACTCAAAATTATATCATCTTCAGAAAATTTATGAATGGAAAATTTCATTTTGTTAACGTTGATTGAGGGCCTATCGGAGGTTACTTGTGCTTTGCTCGGAGAAATTTGCCATGTGGCCCAGGCCAAGGTTAAAAATGTTGTTTAAAAGAATTTCGTGGGGCGACCCAGGCCAGTGAGCATTGAGTCGGTCGGGCACGACCCGACGTGAACAGTCATGGGTCACGTACGAACGAATATGCATGCGAGCAATGAACGAGTCAAGTTTGAACAGATTTTAGGTCACATTTGAATGAAGTCTGTGCGAACGGAGGTACGTATGGCAATCGCGGGTTAGTCGGGGCGGAGAGACTTCCCAACCGAACACGTTTGGGTCATGAAATAATGGGTTGGAAATTGAACAGAGCTGGATCAGAACTTATGGATAAGCCCAGAGCTCATATGACCTCAAGGCCGGAACCCAAGGCCTATCCTCGACAGTCTTAAAATGGTAACCGCGAGGTTTGGAGGGCCATGTGGTCAGTCAACAGATAGCATTTAAAGCTTAGATAAGCCACGGTTTCTTCAGCGGTCAGTGCGGGGTGAGTCATGTGACCACCCACCTAGAATTTATTGTAATTTTTAATGTTACCACCTAATTTGGGTGCTTTCCCCCTAAACCGGCGGAGTTAGCCAAAATGGCGGTGTTAACTGCAGTTTCCCAAATTTAGAGGAGGTTTTTTAGGAAGAATGGGAAAAATACTATTTTGATCATAACTTTCAGGATATTGAACCTTTTTGGATGAAATTTTAGTCAATTTTGACTATTCGGAGCATTCTGGAGCCATTGGGATAGGTTGTAGAGCCAAACTAGGTGTATTTTATCCATTTTTACTTCATAGAAGCTTGGAGATCCATCAGGGCCATGGGGGAAATGGAGTTGCATTGGACTACACTTCACTATTTTAGGTGAAATCAGAGTCATCCTTAGCTTATTCCTACCTTTTGAATTCATTTTCACAAATGGTTTGGTATTTTTAGGCCTTTTTCTCACTATATTACCAATTTTAGCATCATAGTATATCAAGGACATGCCCATTGGGAGCCTTGGACCTGGCAGATGTAGCCCAGGAGGGGTGAACTGCCTCAACATGTTGTTGTGTGTTTATGGTGAAATTATTCTGCTATGTATTTCAGATTCAAGTTGTTAAACAGTAAATTTAAACAACATACTCTCACACTTAAACTCATAAACAATTAACAAGAACACTTTGTTTTACTTGCAAGACCTTACAAACACTTTGCACACTTAATTTAATGGAAATGAATACTTTGAACAGCAGTACAAATACTTTCATTTTTAGATCATTTGGTATCAGAGCTCAGGATTAGAGCCTTAGAAGCTAGAGTTTTACTGAACATTTTTTTTGTGCAAAGATATAGTTGATTTTTTGCAAGTTTTGATGCTTACTAGGCTTAAACTCAAGAGAGGTGAAGGAAACTTGGTTAGTGAACAAACTAATCCACAACCAAGAAGGGTCAGAGAGCCACCTCCAAGAGCCATAGAAGTAGCTTCAAGCATGTCGTCAAGAGAGGGAGAAGCTCCTGAAGATATGGATCCCAAGGAAGAAGAACGGGTATTCTGGAAAGCTTTCTTGGATATGATTGAGATGGTGAGGATACTCTACCAAGAAAGGAATGATAGGCTTGTTGGAGAAGGGTCTAAAAACCAGAAAGAAGGAAAGGGTTCTTCAAGAGGAAAGAAAAATGATGACAATTCAAAGAAAGGACATGGATGAAATGGTGATCCACCATCCCCATCTTCATCCTCTTCCTCTACATCGTCATCCTCAACTTCGGTGAATCAATCTCACAAGTATAAAACCACTGGTAAAAGTCCATTTTTAAAGCTTGATGTCAAATTTTAATTGCCTATGTTTAATGGTGATTTCAATGTAGAGAAACTTGACAATTGGATCAGACAGTTGGAAGTTTACTTAAGGATACAAAACCTTCATGATGATGACACCAAGATAAAGTTAGCCTTGTTGAGAATGGATGGAGCAGCATTGGTATGGTGGGAAGCCAAGACCAAGGATGAAATTAAAAAACATGGTAAGATCACCTTATCATGGGCTGAATTATTGCTACAATTAAAAATAAATTTTATCCATTAGCTCATTTAAAAAGGGCTATCATGAATTGGCAAAGCTTTAGACAACTTAAGGGACAAAATGTACAAGACTACACCCAAGAGTTTAGGAGAAGAGCACTCTTATTAGGGGTATAATTACAAAGTCAAGATACTTTGCTGAAATATATAGGTGGTTTGCATAGCTACCTTAAACATACTATCCTTATGTTCACTCCTACTAGTCTAGATGAAGTTTGTGTACAAGCTACGCATTTAGAAGCTAGAGGGAAAAACATTTTTGATGAGGGTAGAAACAAGCATTTTAAAGGGAAGAACAAAGATAAAACCTTTAAGGGAAAAGGCAAAAAGAATGCATCTGTCAAACAAGAGGGTGAAAAAGTAATATGTAAACATTTTTCAAGAGAAGGCCATGAAGAGAAAAACTATTGGAAATTACATCTTGAAAAAAGAACTCGGTTTAACAAAAACAAAGGAAAGAAGAAAACTGCAACTACTACAACTACACCATAAGACTTAGGTGATGATTCAAGTGATGAAACCAAAATTGCAGCCATGGGTTTGAAAAGTATGAAGGGAAAGGAAACTGAAAATAAGCCAAGCACTAGTACTTCAAACTATCATGTACAAGCTCCAAATGAGGAAGAAAGAATTGAACTGTTCCATGTGAGGGTAGTCTCAAAACATACAAAAATTGACACACTGTTTGATAGTGGGTCACAAACAAATATCATATCAGAAGACTTGGTTAAACAGCTTAAAATTGAGACCATTACACATCCAAACACTTATCTACTTGGGTGTATATGCAAGGATGCAAACTTACAAGTCTCAAGAAAGTGCATATTGTGATTCGCCATTACTACACACTTTGTTGACACAGTTGAACTTGATGTAGTACCGCTTGATATATTAGGAATTGTTTTTGGAAGTCCTTACTTATTTGACAGGAAATCAATCTTCCATCGCCATGAAAATAAGTATCATCTCTTTAAATATGGCAAGGATTTCATTGTCAAATCACATCGCAAGAAGGAAAATATAGCGATGGTAAATGCAGGACAGGTAAAAAGGCTAGTAAATTATAGTAAGAGTTTTTTACTTCTTATGATTAAGCCCAAGTTTGATCTGAATCATGAGTCATTTGAAAATTTTGATTCCAAGCTTAAATAAAATTTATATGATGTAGTTGATGCACATCATGAGATGTTTCAGGAACCGACAGGTTTACCTCCTAAAAGGGAGATTCAGCATGAAATCCATTTACATCAAGATTGTCCTCTTCCTAACATCGGCATGTACCGCATGTCTATCATGGAGAATGCTGAAATCAAGAGGTAAATTAATGACTTGTTAGACAAAGGATTCATAAGACCAAGCACTTCTCCATGTGGGTCACCGATAGTGTTGATTCCAAAGAAAGATGGAACTTGGTGCATGTGTGTGGACTTCAGGGCATTGAAAAAGATAACGGTAAAGAATCGTTACCCACTTCCAAGAATAGATGATTTGTTAGATCAGTTGAAAAATGCTAAATATTTCACTAATTTAGACTTACGTAGTGGTTATCATCAAGTTAAAATTGCAGAAAGTGACATTTGGAAGACAACATTTAAAACCAAACTGGGACTCTTTGAGTGGCTTGTTATGTCGTTTGGTTTATGCAATGCACCTGCAA
Organism: Pinus albicaulis; assembly: GCA_034641835.2. Lineage (NCBI taxonomy): Eukaryota > Viridiplantae > Streptophyta > Pinopsida > Pinales > Pinaceae > Pinus > Pinus albicaulis. Next base: position 1,740,973,399 of record CM076578.1, on the reverse strand, counting down.
ATTTCATGCGGGTAATGGATGATGTCTTACATACTTTTCTTGATGATTTCATTATTGTCTACTTATATGACATCTTAATTTTCAGCAAGACTAGAGAAGAGCATGTCATGCATGTTAAGAAAGTACTTGATATTTTGAAGAAAAATCAGTTATTTCTTAAAATGTCAAAGTGTGAATTTGGAAAGAATTCTTTGGTTTATTTGGGACACATAGTAGGAGGAGGTGCTTTGAGAATTGATCCTTCTAAGGTAGAAGCCATTGTGAATTGGCCTACTCCCAAATCCATTACAGAGGTAAGAAGTTTTTTGGGCACAACTCAGTATTGGAGGAAGTTTATTTCTAACTTCTCTGCCATAGCAGCTCCTATGCATTCAGTGACAAGTGTGAAGCATGCTTTCCAATGGGGAGGAAAACAACAGAAATATTTTGAGTCTTTGAAAGAGAAGATAAGTTCAGATCCAGTCCTTGAATTATCTAACTTGAGACAGCCATTCGAGATTCAGACTGATGCTAGTGATTACGCCATGGGTGCAATTCTCTTACAGCATGGTAAGCCTATTGCATTTCATTCTGAGACATTTAATGGTGTTGTTGTGAATTATCCTACATATGATAAGGAGTTGTATGCGTTGGTACAAAGTGTCAAAAAGTGGAAACACTATTTGATGGGCAAAGAAACAATTGTTCATACAGACCATCAGCCTTTACAGTACTTGGAGTCGCAAAGTAAATTGCAACAGTCACGACATTTCAGATGGATGGGTTTCCTACAACAATTTCACTTGGTAATAAGGTGCAAGAAAGGTATTTACAATAAAGTTGTTGATATGATTTCAAGGCCTATTATTAGTGCTAGTACTTTACTTAAGAATGATTCTATTGTAACGAGAGCTACATAGAACAGTATGCATCAGATGTTGATTTTAAGGATGTGTATGTTAACTTGAGTGAAGGGAATCATGTTGAGGAGAATGATTATCATTTGCATAATAATTTGTTGTTTCATATGGGAAAGTTATGTATACCACAGGGGGAGAGACTAAGCATCATGAGAGAAGCTCATTCTTCTCTTATTGCTCGACATTTCAGGGTAATAAAAATGGTGGCACGTTTACAGAGGTATTTTTATTGGCCTCGCATGGTAGATAGTGTTTCATGTTTCATTAGAGGTTATTCATTATGTGCTACAAGAAAGCCTAGAAATAGGAAGATTGGTTTATATACGCCATTTCCGGTACCTTCTAGACCATGGGAAATTGTTTCTATGGATTTTGTTGGAGGTCTACCATTATCTAGAAAGCAGCATGATTATCTTTATGTATTAGTTGATCGATTCAGCAAGATGTGTATTCTTATGCCATGTAAGAAATCTATAACTGCTGAACAAACTGCTGATTTATATTTTCAACATTTATGGGTTCGTTATGGCTTGCCTACTTCTATTGTTAGTGACGGGGATTCCATATTTGTTGGGAATTTTTGGTCCAATCTATGGAAGAAGATGGACACCAAGTTGAAGAAGAGCGCTTCTTTCCATACACAAATAGATGGCCAAACAGAGGTAGTGAACATAACCATTGTACATCTTTTGAGAGGTTATTTCAACAAGAATCCCAAGCTTTGGGATGAGCACTTGCATTACATTCAGCATGCTTACAACAGGGCCAACCACTCTTCTACAAATACTTCAACTTTTGAAGCTTGCTTTGGGTATTTTCCTAAGTCACCTTTAGATTTCATTTTTGAGAAGGATGTGGCCATTGATGGGCATATTGACATTGACAAAGCTCGCATGTTCATTGAAATAATTCAGCTCATACATCAGCAGGTTCAAGAACATCTTGAAAAAAGTCAAGGCAAGTACAAGGAGAGGCATGATAAACACAGAGTTGATCATAAGTTTCAAGAAGGGGATGAGGTATGGCTGCATATTAGTAGGGAAAGAATGCAAGCAGAAGGTAAAAATCTGAAGCCTATTCATTATGGTCCATTCAAGATCCTTAAACAAGTTGGAAATAATGCTTTTAAATTAGATTTTCCTTCATATATGCAAATGTATTCCATTTTGAATGTGGAAAATTTACGTTTGTATGAACCTCCTTTAATTGCTGATTATGAAAGTGACATTTAGCTACCATCCATAGAGGATTTCTCGCCAGAATTTTTGGATGAGTTTAAAGAGGATGCTATCCTTGACAAAAAGACACGCACTTCAAGGGGGGGAATGTTGATTATGTTCAGGTTGGTCTTAAAGGAAGAAAACCAAGTAAGGAAAAGTGGATTGAGGTGGAAAAGGTGAGGGATCTATACCCCCATCTTCTCAATGGGTAATTGAAGGCTTTTGGGGTCTAAAAGCTTCCCAATGGGGAGGTGTGATCAGGTGATCATGTCCAAGAGGGAAAAAAATGCTCAAAATTGGAACTGCTCAGAATTGGTAAAAAATTGATTGACCAGATAGTGTTCGTCATTTCGATCCTGGTGCCATGAATGGCACTCAAATCTGATGTTGGATGTGAAAGATATTCAAGTTTTAAGTTGCATAATGACCTTCAAAACAACACCTTTGAACTCAAAATTATATCATCTTTAGAAAAATTTATCAATGGAAAATTTCATTTTGTTAAGGTTGATTGAGGAAATATCAGATGGTGCCACGTGGCCTACCCATAGGCTACCACGTGGCCCCAAGCCAAAGGTTAAAAAAAATGTTGTTTGAAAAATTTCGTGGGCAGCCCCGACCCGAGCTGAATGCATCGGGTCAGTCGGGCACGACCTGACCCGAACGGTCACCAGTCACGTCTGAACGAATCTGCGTGCAACAGTGAATGGAGGTCACATTTGAACGTGGTTCAGGTAATGTCTGAACGGGAGGTCTGAACGCGTCAAGTCAGTCAGGCGCAAGACGACCCAACCCGAACGCGTTTGGGTCACGAAATAACGATTTGGAAATTGAATGGAGCTGGAGCGAAACTTATGGATAAGCCCAGAGCTCATATGACCCCAAGGCCAGAACCCAAGGCCTATCCTCGGTGGTCTTCAAATGGTAAATGCATGGTTCAGAGGGCCATGTGGCCAGTCAACAGATAGCATTTAAATCTCGGATAAGCCATGGTTTCTTCAGCAGTCAGTGCGAGGTGAGTCATGTGACCACTCACCTGAAATTTATTATAACTGTTAGTGTTACCACCTAATTTCGGTGCGGTCCCCCTAAACCGGTGGAGATAGCTAAATGGTGGTGTTAACTGCAGTTTCCCAAATTTAGAGGACGTTTTTTAGGAAGAATGGGCAAAATACAGTTTTGATCATAATGTTCAAGATATTGAACATTTTTGGATGAAATTTTAGTCAATTTCAACTATTCTGAGCATTCTAGAGCCATTGGGACAGGTTTCAGAGCCAACAGAGGTGTCTTTTAGCCATTTTTGCTTTAGAGAAGCTTGGAGAGCCATCAAGGCCATGGGGGAAATGAAGTTGCATTGGACTACACTTCACTGTTTTAGGTGAAATCAGA